>JAPYZP010002902.1:0-18492 GCA_030522985.1 Torymus sinensis
CCAGACACCTGGTTGAGAAATTCGTGGTTGAGCATCGTCCACCAAGATGACTATTTTTTTCTAGAACAACTTCTTACTTTTTAAGAAAATGGCAAAAAAAGCCCTTCTTTTTAAACCTCAGCCATTTAGCCCAGAAACGATCTACACAAAGTTTAAAAAAAGAAATTAGAACTAGAAAAAAGGTCTTTAATTCTTTTTTTTTTAAATTAAAAAATGTTGATTCCTTCTAAAGTTACAAGGGTTTGAAGTTGAACGTCGAAAAAACATAAAAAAGTCGGCGCGGCGGATTCCTGCGATTTTTTTCCATTTTTATGCCAATTCGACGTTCAACTGAAAATCCTTGTGACTTTTGATGCAATCAACATTTTTTAATTTAAAAAAGAAACAATTAAAGATCTTTTTTTCTAGTTCTAATTTCTTTTTTAAAACGTTGAGTAGATCGTTACTGGGCTAAATGGCTGAGGTTTGAAGAGAAGGGCTTTTTATGCCATTTTCTTAAAAAGTAAGAGGTTGTTCTAGAAAAAATAGTTAACTTGATGGACGCTGTACAACTGCGGATCTTTATTTGATATACTCCAAACAATAGGAAAATCCAGGTTTCGTAGGTATCCTGGAAAAAAAATTTTCAAATCGTGATTTCGGGTTTTTCGCCAATTTGATGAGAATTGCACATATATGTATATATAGAGTATTGTACGGAAGCCTGTACGGCTCACCGTTCGCCCGAGACGGTAGTAACGCACTTTCGCGCTACGTCACTATGTATGCACACGTCCACATGTAGGTGGTGCCTTACAGAGATTCCACAATAAGCTGCTCTGCTCTGCTCTGTCCCTGATGCTGGTAGGTTCATACCGTTAAACAGTTATTGGCATCCATGATATTAACTAATTAACACTAAAAGCAGAGCAGGGCAGGGCAGAGCTGAGCAGAGCAGAACAGAGCAGAGCAGCGCAGTGCAGAGCAGAGCAGAGCCGCGCAGCGCAGAGCATAGCAGAGCCGCGCAGAGCAGAGCAGCGCTGAGCAGCTTATTGTGGAATCTCCGTTATGTTAAGAGCGTTTTTGCCCTAAACGACTCCCACGTGTGTCGCTAGTAACGTTTTGTCATAACAAGTAGGTAGTGGTTTTCCCCTATAGACTCGAGAAAGAACGTCACTAGCAATACACGCGAGGCCGTGGGAGCCGTATCTATAGGGGAAAATCACTACGTACGAGTCACGCAACGATGTGTGCATTTGTGGCAACTCCGCTACTTCGCGCCTCAGCCACCAGAGCTCGTGTCGTCCTAAACTCCCGCAAGTAGCCGAAACGCCTCGCGGTTCGTATATATATTGGGATTTTACATCCATCCAAGATAGCGCGAGTTAGCCAGCGCTTAACCTGTATATTGGGCTCCAGATGAGGCTAATGGCTAACCTGCGCCATCTTGCTTCGCTATATATAGATATATTTTAGTATGTATTTGAGTTAGCTATATATATACGAATGTCAAATGTCCTCGATTCATTTGTGCAAGCGTCGCGCGTTGTATGAAAAAACGTTACTAACAATAAGTGCGGGAGCCGTATCTATAGGGGAAACCCACTACCTACTACGTGTGCATCTGTGCACGCATCGCGCGTAGTATGAAAAAAAAAGTTACTAGCAATACGCTCGGCGCCGTATTTATGGGGGAAAACCACTACCTTTGTCGTGTGCATTTGTGCACGCGTCGCGCATAGTATGAACAAAATTACTAAGGTTCACCGGGTTCGATTTTCTTTAAATTTTATTTAAAGTTGGTGTACATACTCCTTTTTATATATTGTTATCAATTTTCGCAACCTCCAGTAAGTATAGGAAGCAATACTAATTATTGAGATAGTTAATGCAAAAGTTTGCAACTTTAACATGGGAAGCATAGGCTGAGTATGTATTTTTAATTCATTGCAAAGCCAATTTTTTTTTTAAATTTTCTTTAAAACTAGTATACTATACTAGACTCACAAGGAATAATGTACTATAGCAAGCGATACTATTTTCCGGGATATGGCTATTTGAAAAAAAATTCCCATCTTAAGATCTCCAAATAATTATTTGTATATCTATATATAGTTGCATCGTACAAGTCGTATTGTTTCAAACATCAATTTTATTTATTTATTTATTTATATGTATTCTACGGGCATGACTGCTCCTTACAGATTGTATGAAAATTTTATATTGAAATTTTTTGTTTAATATTTAAATTTTGACGCCTATTGTACACAGTATAAGCACCTTATTTTCACGTCGTCTTTTTTATCATTTTTACAGTAGTATACAGAAATAAATAAAGAGTTTCCACCATAAATAATATGCTAATTATAGCACAATTTTGTCGATATTGTGATTTTTATGACGTCATTGGCCGGTGAACTATCGAATTCATAGTCGATACTTACACTCACACTTACTCTCACTTTCACAGTATTCTAAGTCCCGAAGCCCACACTAATACTTTAACCTTATCTAAGATGTATCATACAAGTTTATGGCGGCCACATAGTGTTGTATGTCAACATTATTATCAAATGATATGTATTTACATCAATTATTATTTTGTTTTTTTTGCCCGGATCTCCCCTATTGAAAAATATTTACATTCATATTTATTTTTAAGATTATTATAGTGAATGTGGACATGTGCACACGTAGTGGAGTAAGAGCATATGTATATGCATATATGTATAGTAGCCTTGGTGATGATGTACAACGATAAGACGGCCTTGCGCGACACGTGGAGTTTTACAAGTGACACATGTATAGGGGGGGCCGACGAACGGGGAATATCCGTGTCGGTAAGACGATGGCAATATGCATATAGGGCATTGATTGGGGAATCAGGTTTAAGGTGCGTTCGCAAGGTAAACAGGCGACGCACGTGTATGTGTACTTTTTATATGTGTTGATGATGATTGAAGGTTCAATCGAGGAATGTCCAATGGAAAGGCCGAGTTTTCCGATATAGCGCTTCCCGTTGGTTATGTTTAGAACCTGTTATTCGTGCGTAGCACATGTTGTGATTGTCGCATAGCCGCGACGAGTAGGTCACTGTGGGTTATTAAATAAATAAATATAGCTGGACAAGTAAAAGCGTCACCTTCGAGGCGGTAGGATTTACTTCATTAATCACTTCATGAATAGAAAACAGTTTGGCTGCGCCATACTTGTTACATTACGTTATCGACAATATTTCAAAAAGAGTTGAACAATCTAATTTGCATCATGATCGTCGAAGAAACCTTAGATTAACCAAGAAAGCAGACGTTTCTTTTAATCCGATTAGACTGTGATGCACTCAACATCGGATTACCCAGTTATATTATTCACACTTTATTCTGTAATTCAATATCTAGAATGATAATTAAACATGCCCGCGCAGGTACTCGTACGTTTATATCTGACAATTAGCAACTGTTAATGAATGGATTAGTAAAGAACTAAGTATGATGTTTGAATGGAGAATGAAAAGGTATAGTTTACGCGACCGTTCGTATAAAAAACTAATGAATTTCATTAAAAAGATGAGCTCACAGACCAATCGACGTAATACACGATCATATTAGAGGCTCGCTTTCCTGTGGAAGCGGTGGAAAGTGACACGTGTAGCACATCTCTTGTATTTTTACATACTCGTGTTGATTGTTTCGAAAAATATGTTTAACTAAATAGTCCGTCGAATCGGCTTATTTGAATTGAATAAAAAATACTCGTTCATACGTGTTCGCTAAATTAAAAATGACAATCAATCGTTCCAATACACAGCATGTAGATAACATTTTAAAAATATTAAGGACGTTCTCCGAAAAAACGATTTTCTTGTAATTTTCCTGAAACTCGCAGAGAACGTTTGATTTTGTGTCCTTAGTGCATGCTTCAAAGCCTCACGTCCATAGCGGTATTCAAAATAGAAATATTTGACTTCAAAGTTTCAGCGTTAACACGGGATCCCTTATCTCAGCTCGTTGAAAAAATACATTTTGATTTACTGTAAAAAAAAGTTTTTTTTTCAACATAAGGCATAAAACTAGAAATCAAGAGGAATAATATGGTATAATTTTCAATATGGCGAGCGATATTAATTTTAGAGACATAGCAACATAAAGAAAAACTCCATGTTATTTGTATATCTATATATATTCACACCGTGTAAGTGCTATTTATTTAAATGACACCCTTTATCTTACACCGACATTTTTTTTATTTTTGGAGTAGTGTGTAGAGACATAAATAATATTTTTAAATCACAATTTTTGCAATATTGATCAATTTGAGTCGGAGAACGTCCTTAATGGGAAATTAGCTGATAAGCGTAATTACCAAATGATTATATTATCTAAACAGTGAACAAATAAGTTTTCTTGAAGAACCAATGCATCGTCCAAATCGAAATAATAATAGTAATTAGTGTGAAACAAAGTAAAAAAAAAGATTCATTTTTTTACAGTAAAAATAGATATTATTTTGATAGTTCAATGTTAATTAGTATTTAATAAGGATTAAAATTTCCTAGGTATGTATAATATTTACGTAAGTTATGAAAATGATGTAAGATTCTTCATAATTTATCGTTCGTATAATTCTTTAATCAGTATGCATCCTGTGTGAACAACACATTCCTCAAAAGTTTCTATGCCATACAAATGACATTTTTTGAGGTTAAGAAAATTTATGTATTTGTGTATATGTTCATACTGTTCTCTTTTAATGCGATTTCAAACGGAAAAAAATCTATTCCTTCGTTTGGCAGTTGAAATATTATGATGTTATACTTGTATAGGTACATACTTAAATTTACGTAGTCTTGAGTTAGTGTTTGTACATCATAATTTGCAACACGTTTTGACAAAATATATTTCAAAATAATACTATCAGAAACATGGTTGAAAATATTTAAATCAATTTTTGAATTAATTCGAACCAAATACACAATTCAAATTTGAATCGTGAATTAAACTTCAACTAATTCATAATTCATATTTGATAATAAATTATAAGATTGTACTTTAATTTGAATCATGACTTAAATTAGTCAGAGTTGAATTGACGATTAAAATATGAATTGTGAATTGTCAAAATTCACGATTTAAATTTGAATTGTGAATTGGTCAAATTTTATTCCCGATTTTGATTTGTTTAATTGGGATTTTACGAATTCATAATCAAGCAACCCTGTAAGAAAAGAGTACGGCCCTGTTACTTCCCTTTCAAAAGTTTTCTATTTTTAAGATTTTGGGCATATGGAGATATTTTTTCTATGATTTTCGAATTATGCGTTATTTTAATTAATATTACTGCTTTCTTCTGCATAAAAAGATTTATACTACTCTAACCTCAAAATCATAACTTTAATATGATTATTCAGCTATCGTAGTATAAAATACGGTTCGAAACTGGTGCGTAAGAAGATTTTTAGCTCATGTGACGTTTCTCGCGCATGCGAACCGAGTAAATAATCACCTTCCGCACCCGTGTCGAAATATACTATTTTTGCACAAGTTAGCCTCAAATAAATGTGATTATAAAACAAACATTTTTGTATGTTATTAAAATCATTTGCATGATTACATGATTCTATCAGTTTTATAAAGTATTGGAAATATTCGATACCTTGTAAGTACTACATAAGTTTATATTTGTTGTTTTTTGATGCACGAGATTTTCAATAATTATGTAAGTGAACAACTATCTCAAAATATTTTTAACACGTATCTCTACAATGATATAATATCTTTGTAATTTATTATGAGATAAATTTATCGCGAGATTATCAATAGGCAAAAATTATATAAATATAAAAATAAACTGTGGTTTATATAATCATTTGATTTAAATTTGATAAAGTAATTTTTATCATTGAAAATTTTTGTTTACATAAAATGACAAGTTCTCCGTTTTAAATGCGTTTAAAGTGTAAAATTTCATAAAGATTGTGTATCTTAAATTGAATCAAAATGATTTAAATTGTACCTACAAAGCTTCTGTTAATACTTATATTACAGAAATATCATACGCGTAAGTAAATGGAATGTCATCGCCACAAAGGCATCTATGTAGGTATTCTATTAATGGAGCCTTTGAATGGTATTTGAAATGGGATATTCTATGAGAATGTCAAGATGCACAAGTTGTTTACCAATTTTGAACATTCCTTTACTGTTTCAATGACATTTACTGTATGTTTGTTATAATTATTTGAAAAGTAAATATGATTAATAATAATAAACAAAAAAAATCGAAATAATTCATAAAAGCATTCATTTTCAGTAACACTAAATACTGTTTTATATTTCTAACAAGGTGATTTATTGTGAAAATACTGTAGCAGTAATCCGAAGTTTCATTTTTTACTGATACTGAATATGGAAGTAACATAAACTTTGTTACCTTATAAAAAAACGCTGGTCTAAAATGTAGAGCATGATAAAACTGTGATTAGTTTGTAATACAAAGTCAAACTGATGTTATTTTTAATTTGATGTAAAGTGAAACTTAAAATATAAATGGTTTGAAATATTTAGAACGAATAATACATAATTTCAAAATCAGATACGATAAAGTACATGCCTAGAGCGTGTGAGTTTAGTTAACAAAATTACTTGTGAAGTTAAACTTAAGTTCAGTATATTATTTCTTACTGTGTTTATAAAATAAATAAATTGACCACAACAAAATCGCACTTAAATTTACCATGGTATAAATGTTTATATTAGTCTATCACGGGTATCGAAACACCTTTTTAGTTTCCTTTGATCAAAATAAAATATATGACGTAAAAACGTGAACTTTCCTCTTTTGTCAATGTATGGAGAATTCTCAGGAACTTTTACTTTTATGTCACCCTTTTTTTTTTAAAGTAATTTATTGGTGCTATTAGCGATGCGTGAGAAGCACATATACCAGATAGGGTGTAAAAGCTTCAATTTTTACGTAGAAAACCAGTCCTGTAAACCATATTAGTGTGCCACGCTTGTCCAATTCGGATCATTTAAAACACTGTCCAAAAAGGTCTATTTTTGAAAAGTTGAGTTTTTTACACGCTCCGAAGTGGGCATGCGTGGTACACTAATATGGTTTACAGGACTGGTTTTCTAGGTAAAAATTGAAGTATTTACACTCTGTCTCGTTAATGTGCTTCCGACGCACCGCTAAGAGCAGCAATAATACTTAAACAAAATAAGTGACATAAAAGTAAAAGTTCCTGAGGATTCCCCATATAGTATCACTAATTCATCTGTTTTGTTCCCTCACGTACAATTTGTACAGTCTCCCTATCTATCCCTCTTCTTCACTTTCGTTTCTCCACTCTCCGCAATGCACTACCAGCTTACGCTGAGTGTTTTATTTGCTTATTCTTATCAGCTTCTTCAGCTCCCTGACGTCACTGCTCCACCTACGCAAACGAGTACACTCCTTCTTTTTCTTAGATAATATCCCTTCGCTCACAGCCGATAGATATCTGTGTGTATGTGTGTTACGTCAAAAAAACAACACATGCACAATCTATGACGAAGCACGAAGCACCTTCGCGCAGATATTATGAATGAGAGATAAATAATGGGGCTCGAATATGAAATCTATTATCCTATAATGCAGAAGAAGAAAGATAGTAATAGTACAAAGGAAAAAGAACACACCCGTAATGATTTATTGAAGCATGTGATGCAAGAAGATTTAATACGGAGCTTCTTTTATTCGAAGTTGATTCCATTTTATCGGGAACGGGAAAAATCTAAGCCAATTTCGGATTTACTCAAAATAATAGAGCTACAGTGAAAATGTAATGAAAATTTCTTTTCCTCTTTGCCCTCTTCATAGCAGGTGGTTTGGGCGGCCAAAAATGTACTATTTAGTAGATCTCTTTCTTTAACAGCAATATTGAAAAATAAACGAACAAAAAATATATTCATATACTTAACTTAAAAATTTTAAATATGTCATTGTTTCCTCCTAGAGGAAGCTTTGTGATAGTAAAAAAAGTTTTTGAGAAAATGTTCCTATAGATGTGTGTGTGTGTGCGTGCGTGCGTGTGTGTGCGTGCGTGTGTGTGTGTGTGTGTGTGTGTGTGTGCGTGTGTGTGCGTGTGTGTGTGTGTGTGTGTGTGTGTGTGTGTGTGTGCGCGTGTGTACGCATATACGCTGATATCTCATGATCTACTCGATCGATCTTAACCAGAGATAATTTTTTTAGATTTTGCTTCCACAGTTGGAGTCAATATTCTATTTTTGTAAAATTAAATTTCATTTTCCTTATAGCGATTTTTGAATTTTCCAAATTTTTATTTTCAATTTTTTTTTTAATTTAGAACGAATATTGTTTATATATTATGAATTCTCCGTATATAGGATAAAATTCTCTACAATTAAAAAAAAAAGTCAATAGCTATACTTCGTCATATTTTTATCTGTGCGAAAAAATATCGATACCACAATTTATCTCTCACGATTGGAAAATTACAATGTATAACTTCAAAAAACACGTATTACGTGAATAATGCAACAAAGTAACGAAGAATCCAGTGTGTAATGCGTATTGCTTTTAAGTAATTATGAAAGAACACAAGCAAAAAATGCGATTATTATACCACTGTAATCTGAAATGAAAAATTAAAAAAAAATCCTCTTTTCGAAAATTCTTTTTGAACATTTTAAATCTCGCTACAATAAAAGTGGAGTCACTAAGGACACGTTCGCGTTTCCACTGTGTTTCCCCGGCCAATCCAAACACGGAGATTTCGCGAGAAAAAAAGACCAGCACACACTGCACCTCTGGGCGAAATCCCCAAAGGCCTAAAGGTCGACTCTCAAGCGCCCGCCGCCGTTGCTTTTCGTCTCCCGTTGCGCGCACGGTACATAAAATCGCCGACAAAACGCACCGACGCCGAAAAAAAAAACGGAGACAAGCTGCCAAATGCCGTGTCGCGTTTCGCCCTCCAGTTTTGATGAGTTGCGCTAGTGAAAATGCGTACACGTTGTACCTACGTGCCATTCTCTCTCTCTCTCTCTTGCTCGTACGCCAAGCGTGATATTTACGAGAAATACTGCGCTTACGCAACGGTGAAAAGCGTCTCACCGCCTCAGTCGCGCTGCTGTGATTTTTTATTTCGCACCACCAGGTCATGTTTGTTTGTCATGTACCCTCGACACGGGATATCCGTTGTAAACATTGATATTATAGCCTGTACAGTCGTAAAATTCTACGGGCAGGTAGAAACGTGCGCTCGTTTTGAGTTATCAAAGTATTTTGAATAATGCAGCGAAGGAAAATGGATGCTCGCAATTAAATAGCTTAGAATTTTTCATATGAATTTGCACGCGTAAGTCAAAAGGGAAAGAATGGGCTTGCTCATAATTTTCTTTTATTCTTTACAACGTAATGCAATAAAATCTAACGATTGGAATTGGAGTTCTATTATTTATAGCAGTAATTAAGTACTGGTCCAATACAATAACTATGCGTTAATGAGCGCGCTGCGCGCGCTACTCTTCGCCTGTATTGACTCCTTTCAAGATTCGAGATTGACTCCGAGAGAAAAATAAATTATTTCGAATGTTAAAATTATATATTGGTTTGTAAATTGTATAAAAGAAATAAAATTCAGTCAATTTCTCGTTCTACAGGCAACATCAAATTCTATTTATTATGTGACTTATTTTTACTAAACTGGCAGCATTAAAGTTGTCGCTGTTCTTTTAATAATATTAAAAGGCATCTCCTATCTTATACAGCACGTGTCGAACTACTATACTATATACGTAGACTGCTTGCCTACGTGATCAATAATTTTCACCCTTTATCAATGTAGCGTTCCGTAGATACTATCATCTATTAGGAGTGAACAATAAAAAATGTTGCTTTATAATATTTTTGCAATAAAAATATTTTTTATATATTAGCCGCCAACAAGCTTAAAATCAGTTGGTGAATCATAACAGAAAAATGTTTTACGAAATTCATATTAATTGTCGTGTTTTGAAGCGTTGCCGCGCAATACTAAACAGCATGAAAATTTGGGAAAGCTTCTATAACATACGATCTAGAGTCTTCTACAAGCTTATATTACGTTTTTAGATCTTTTTTTTATTTATGTCGAGTTTCATAAAATAAAATCTTAAAAAATAATTAAAATCTTTGTACATATAGCAATTAATGTGTAATATTCTGAAAAAAATACATGCAAAATACATTTAAATAGTGAGCGACGATAAGTCACGCATATCTAGTATATAGCAGTGCATGGTACTATAGCAACTGAAAGCATTGCTTCTTAGGCTTGTTCTCACTCTTTAAAGAGAATTGTAAAAAATGAAGAACGTAAGAGAAGTAATGAATAAAGAGCTTTATCTTTAAACATACTTGTTTTATTACAATATCTTATTCTCTTTCATATGCATGCAATTTTCTTTTATTTTTAAATACTAGATTTTTCTTCTATGATTTAATAACTGTAACAAGTTTTTGTTGGTCATTAAATAGATTATATTTATTCTCAAAATTACAAATCAAGAATTTAATCTTAATCTCAAGTCGAGTTGCATCTCAGCAGTATTGAGTTAAAGTAGTAACTAATTACACATTCTATTTCACTTTAATTTTCAAACTCAACAAACGCAACATTCGCTTACATGCTATATTTATAGGATCGTTACAAGTATATTACATCGAAACAAGAGCGCTTAGTTTGCCTTAACTAAGAGAGAGGATTATTTATAATTAGTAAATATCATTAACAGCTAACAAATGTATACATATTTTTAGATATGAACAAATAAATATTCTTCGTATTTGAAACATGGTGATGAGTAAATTATTACCGGCAAATCGGTCAGTTAATCAAATATTTTGAGTTATTTTCTACAAATAACGGTTTCTCAAGTGTTAATGTATATTGTTTTTAATGCAGGAAATTATCAACGGTAGCTTCACAAATACTATTCGTCGCACGAATCACGCATGCAGTAACACTCAGAAACTTAATTTAAAGCAAATACTGTCAATAATTTTTACACACAATATTCGTTTCTAACATTCAGCTGTGTATCAATGTAATTCTACCCTTATAAAGTAAAGAACGCAGTACTGATGCACTTTTAAACATGTCTTTTATAATATTTTTTATCGTCTAAATCAAGCATCATACTGATGAAAACTTACTATCTTAGTAGATAGTTTGAATCTCATAATTGGAAGCCTACCAAATAAAATAATTGCGTTAGATGAAAATAACTATCGACTGACAGAATGACATACGCTAGATTAAATTGGAATCAATACTGAGACACCCTTCGAACCCAGTAGTGCGAAAGATGCTATTAAATGGCTGTCGCTACTGCATTAAGGTAATCAAGAGGTATCTAGAGCTCGACAAAAATTTGGCTATTCGTATACATGTACGTTTGTAAATTTAGCATTAATTACCATGTATATGAAAAAATACTACAAGTATTTCAAATAATTATAAAGATTAATTGCATAATGCACCGTCCTGGTCATTCCCAATTAACCAACAACTTTTGAAATGGTGGCTTCGGTGCCCACTTGTTAAACACTCGAATGTACTATTATAGTTAATATATTAAATATTAAGCATTTCTAAACTAAATGCTACAGTCTAGTATTCTTTGGAGCGCTCATTCAGATATTGAAAAGAAAATTGCGCTATCTCAATTTCGCTACCGAAACTTTTTACAAACTGCGTAGACCAATAGGACAGACACAAAACGGTAGCTAGAGCGTAACAAATGTAATAATCTATTGATATTGAAAATTGTTGTTATTGGAAACCATCAGTTTATTTATCTAGAATAGGAATGTCTAAAAAACTTTTTCGGAAATGGTCTCCAATAACTCCCAAAATTGACGGTTTTTTGTTGCTGAAATTAGCTTTGCAAATTAATTTCGTGAGCGAAACCGCTGAACGCAGGTTTATCGTACTTTTCAAGATGCAGAATTGAAAATGGTGACAAAAAAAAGTAAAAATACTTCAAAACAATTAACTGTACATTAACTATAGGTTTCCCTTAATATGAGAGAAACTAATTTTTCATACACCAACTCTTTTACATCTTTTGCATAAAGAAAATCGAAATGGTTGAATCGACTATGAGATATTTTTCTAAACGCCACGACATTCGGCAGACGTTCGGCTAGAAGTAAATGATCCTGAAAATTATGAAAATTTTGATTCATAAAAGTAATAGCTGAAGTTCTGCAAAGTTTATAAATAATAAGAATGTTAGAAAATTTTTCTTTTCAATATTGAATACTAGTAAAATCATACGAATCAACTATTTTAATAAATTTGAGGTTTTTGATAAGTTATGTTGATAAGTTATGTTGATAAGTGTGTGTGTGTGTGTGTGTGTGTGTGTGTGTGTGTGTGTGTGTGTGTGTGTGTGTGAGAGAGAGAGAGAGAGAGAGAGAGAGAGTCCAAAACAGATCGGAACGGCCTATTTTCTAGGAGGAATAACTGTATAGAAAAATGACCTCTAAAAAATGTGCCAAGTTTTTAGACATAAAGGTGATGATAACCTTCTATTTGACCTTCAAGATCAATTGAAGGTAACTTTCGTTTTTTAAATGAGACATTCTTGATACCGGATTCTGAAAGAACAGCAAATTTTACGTATATGGATACGGTTTGACCCATGAGTCAACGTGACCTTTCGCTGTCACCTGAAAATCAAATCTCTTCCGTTAGACTTTTCAGACGGGTATTTGATAACATGGCGAACTCTTGAGATGAATCCTAACAAATTAGCAGCCTAGATGATTAACAGTATATTTTGACCTTCAGGTAACGTCTAGATCATCATCATCAAGTTGATGTCTAAAAACTTGACAAATTTTATACTTAGAGGTTACATTTCTCTATAAATTTATCCCTCTTAGCAAATAGGCCGTTTTGATACTTTTTGGATACCCAGTATACATATGCTACATTTCTTCTTGAACAGAATTAGTTAAAATGAAATATAGTTTTTGAATATTGGATATCACAAGGCTGAAAATGCAATTGATAATTAATCCTAGTAGATTAAAGATCTTACCTCCGGTGTTGCAAAGTAATCCTGATTACCGTAGAAAATAGCGACCGGGGCAGTAACATGTTTCAAATTGTAGTTCGGTGGTGTTTTCGACGAATACTTTATGTAATTAGTTTCAGTGCCATAGTCGTATGCTTGAAATTCACCAGACAATATGTTTTGAATGTAATGCATAAATGCCTGATACGAAGACCCAGCTGGGAAATACGACAAAATAGCCGGGAAGGCGCTCTAAAAAGAGATTTCAGTGTTTTTGATAAACTTGATACAATAAGAAATTCATATTATGTTATATTAAAATAAAATTAAAATAAAAATTACCGTATTAAATCGGGACATATCAGCCATTGGAAGTACATAATTAAAGAATGCAGTACACGATAAATATTGTGCTTTTAATGTTCTATCGCTGCATAAAGTCTTAGCTAGAGTACCCATAAACGAAGATTGTGGTAAAACTTCGTAATAGTGAAATTTTTCAACGAAATTCTGGAAAGAATCAATAGTATTTATTAATTGTATTTTATTTTATTTCTATTTTATAGAAGATACTATAAAAGATTCGTTAAGAATAAAAATGAAAAGTATAGTTTAAAATCAAAGGTACATCAATTAAATAATAGATATACTACTGAGAGGAATAACTTGCTAACTCATCGTTGGCTTCGAAAACCCTCTAACTCGGCGACGGTTTCAAAAACTCTCTAACTCGGGCGCGTTTGTGTTATCTTCGATTGAGTAGTGGCAGCTCTGCGGGAATTTAAAATACGGTCTCTGCATAATAAACACGATAATGCGCGTTTAAAGGAAATTGCATCTAAATCTTGTTTTGTATTGTGTAAAATTGCATCTAAATCTTGTTTTGTATGTACTATTCTTACAGAAAACTTAAAAAATAACATTGAAAATATTATTCTTAGAAATTTATTACGTTATAATACGTTTTCCGTAATCCAATTTTTTCTTGGTACATTTTTTTGTACCTTGTGCAAATCTTTTACTCTTCATAGTTCTATCTAGGCTTATGGATATCATTTACCACTAAGTTAATAGTTGCATTATTTAGATCATCTATTAAATTATACTGTAATCCAGTTCCTTTTGGATTTAATTTTATAGTTTATCAGTTTCGTTTAAACGATTTGTTCAAAAATATACTTATTGATAGAAATTATCAACACCTAAACACAAAAATTGTTATTATGCGCAGATACAAAATAAAGGCAATATTAAATAATTGACTCTGATTTTTTTCTGTATTTCTAATCGCGTATATTATGCAGAAATCATTTTTTAAAATCCTGCAGAGCTGCCACTACAAAATTGAAGATAAAGAAACAGGCCTGAGTTAAAGGGTTTTCGAAGCAAACGCCGAGTTAGAGGGATTTCTAAGTGAACGCTGAGTTTACTGAGAAATGTACTTTAATTAAAAAATAAAAACAACAATTAATTCAATTATTAACCTTTACACGTTCGAGATTCTCGATGAAAACTTTCATCGTCAATGGTAGCTTATGCCTCCAAAATGCAATCGGTGCCAAACATATTAGAAGACTAATTTTTTTATTGTATTCCGGTAGCGTTGATAACAAAGCGAAGGATTCAGTCGTGCCCATAGAATACCCAACCAAAATCAACTGTTCATGACCCGTCGACCCCAAAACATAATCGATAGAACTGGGTAAATCAATGACGCCAATCTCGTGATAACTATAAAAAAAACATAAATTTTAAAAATATTCCTGATTTAAATCATAGATTTTTTTTACATTTTAATTTATGATTTGATACAGTCTATTATTATTATCTGCACAAAATTGATATTTAATGTGAAAATTATACATATATTTATTATATGATATGCTAACTAAAATGAGGAAGACTTTTTATAAATACCAGTACTTATTTTCACAAATCTTTTTTATATGCAAATATTTCTATGACAAGATCTTAAATACAAACAGTATACCTGAATTCCCAAAACTTTTTCTCTTTTGGTGATAAGGAAACATGAGATCTAGAGTAAGTGTTACCTCGGGCGTTTCCAAGCCATACATCGTAACCAGCATCTGCTAGGAGAAATGCTGGAAGCAAAATAAAAATTTTGTGATTTTCAAGTTTGAAAATGAAATTGGAACAGAATGAATATATATTTTCATACATGAATAAAGTATGATTTATTGCACATTCGAATTATTTTATCGTTTTCAGTATTTTATAATAATAGTTTTGAAATTACATTTACTGTTATTCATTACAAAGCCATTATCAAGAATATTATTATTTCTTAATTATTTATGTAAGTTGGCTATATTTGAAAAAATTTCATTATTTAACAAAAGAAAAACACCATGTTACTAAATTATTTGAAACAATTCTTGTTCAGACTAACAATTATCTTTGAGAATGAAATATTATTGTAAATTTTAATGTCTTTATCACAAAATTATTGAACATTATAAAATTAGCAGTTTACTTGTTGACTCTACTGTATACATAGTAACAACATACTTGTAAAAAGTTAACATGCAGAGTATAAAGAGTTGCTCACCGAGGTCTTTACCAGGTCCAATTAAAACAAAAGTATCGCTGGACGACAAAAGCCCATGCTGCAAGAACACGACGGGCTTTCCCGGAGCTTTCGGATTTAACGGACTGCCGCTGATCCGGTGCAATACCAAAATATAGTCATCCCATGTCGTCAGCTTGTATTCTTCCGCTGTATAGCCGTGACGTTCGACAAGCCCGATCTGCAACAAATTTACGACTGCCAGGTTTTTTGCTTTTCAGGCACACACCCGTACGTACGTACGTGTTCGTAAGACTTTTTCGCTCGTTTTATTTGTGATGTTCTCGGCTCGACTAGTAGAGCGAAAAAAAGCGAATGAAGGTACAGCGAGAGAGGTACTGTCAAAGTAGGTATCTCACGGCACAGAAGCGTGAAATACACGGTTCCCACATTAAGGCAAGTTGTTTTTTCTTTTATTTTACAAAATCATTACAAATATACGTATTGGCAATGTCTATGTATGAGTTCACTGAAATCATTTATATAAAATTCCATGCGTCGCGCTGGTAGAAATCGATTCCATTATTTACCTAATAAATAGCTAGTTTCCCCAATAATCGCCAAAAATTGGACACTTTTCTTGGCCATTTCTATCTATCGATGAAACGATTTTTTCGGTCATATTTGTTTTGGTTTGTATTCTCCGAAACAGTACTATAAACGAATTAAATACCAATAATTCGTGTTCACATTTTGGTTAGCTATCTTTTTTTAATATTTGTTTTTAAGTAAGTGATCAGTTTATAGACAAAATTTAGTATAAACATTAAGGTTGTGTTGAATCTATTAAATAGAGAATATGACTGGAAAAATCGTTTCATCACTACCCAGAAATTAGCTATTTTTACTAGCTATTTTCCTGACCATTTCCGATAGAGACAATTTCTACCTGTTCAAGATATTTCCTGTTAATATAATTTTACTTGAAGCATTGGAAATGTTGAAAAGATACGAATACAAAAAAAAAAGGTAAAATAACATTTATAATTATAGACTAATTTAACAGTTTAGGAATAAACTTTAGTATGGTTAAAACGTTTAAATATATTTTTACCAAAAGATATGTTATTCGATGATATTAAGAATCAAGTATCGTACTTATTGAAAGTATATGATGGAAAAACATAAAAATTAGAAAAACAAAAATAGACCAAAAATAAATATAGCTTGACGCGGATTCTGTGAAATATGATTTACGAAGTGAACGAATTAAAAGCGTGTAACAATATAAATAATACTTACCTACTGTCTATCATAAATTCTATAGTAATCACACACTGAGAGAATCTCGGGATCGCTGTCGTACCTACCTAGTACTTACAGCAGACGCACCGTTCGTTTCACGCAGCAGCTCCACCGAATTTATTAGGAGAGCTGGTGTCCTAAACTGTGAGACGTCTGCTGTCTTTTATTTTTCCGTACTACATTAGCGCAGCGAAAAATTGGGAGAGCAGTCGTCCCGAGATTTTCGTGCAGCAGCAGCAATCCCGAAAACAGGCGACTGTTGTGCTACAGAGGGCATCAGCCGTACCAAAACAAAGGACAACGTTTTGTGTACATTTAAGAACGTAGCCGTACCACCTAGCACATCAGAGCTCCCGAGATTCTCTCAGTGCATGTATTAATTATATTTTTCATTTCATGATTTACTTACAAAGTCAAGTACAGCATAATGGGATCCAAACGCTCCAATCTGGCTTTCATTTCTTACTTTTATAACGTCATACTTGATAGGTAGCAGATCCTCCAGAGTGAAACAAATGCTACATGGCACACTGCATACCACAATTAAAAATAAAATTATGAAAACATTCATGTCACAATAATTCGCACTTCACAATTGCCTATAAAAATCGTGGTAAAATTTCAATCGTGTTTGAATAACTGACAAACGTTCCGGCTCAACTATCTACTATCAAATGTTCGTAAAATTGGGGATCAGAAGATTAAATATGAAAATCCTGTCGTTAGGCACGGTGTCGCCTTGACGCCTATGACACGTATTCAAATGTATTCACTGTGGAACACGTTTTTTTTTTTTTTTGATAACAACGTAAAAAATCTATGTTTAAGGTTCAGCATGTGGACAGCGTCAAAAAGCGCCCAGAAATTTTTTATAATCACGTCTAGGAAGTTTTTAACGTATGTATAAGTCACTAGATTTGAATTGCAAATACTACTCCATAGGAATTAAACAGTTTTTATTGATTGCGAACATTGAATTTATTTTTAGATAGCAGAAAAAGAATGAAAATAAACGCTTGAATATGCCAAAACTTTTTTTATTTCAATTCTTGTGTTTGTGTTATAAAAATTTTATTGTCTTTTGTTGAATCCTAATAATTATATTATAATTTATTTAACCGTTTCTTATACTTGTATCTTGTATTGCGTAACCTTCTTTTATTTTCATAACGGTTATTTAAAAAATATTTTGATCAAGTTGTTTAAATTTTTAATTATAAAAATCTAATTCAAATATTATTGTTAATTAAAAATATTACTTATGTCGACTGCAATTTACTATTCACTGATAAGAGTTTAATTAATCCAGGTTTTAATTAAGTTTTTATTTCAGATTCTGCGGGGGTGATTATAAACAAGGGCAATCTGACTGCCATTAATATTAATTAATTTAATTTATAATATCAGCAAATATTATTGTTCTTAGCGATTCATTCTTATTCTTTAAAAATTTAATATTTTGTGTTTGATACATATGTATTACAATTTTATAAAATCGTTTATAAAATTACAAAACGTCAACAAATTTATAAAATTTCTGTAAAGAGCTTTTATTGTAACATCTCAATGTATACACGACCAAAGTAGCAGCCTTTATCTTTTAAAACTGTT
>JAPYZP010002903.1:0-12420 GCA_030522985.1 Torymus sinensis
GCGCGTCGCGACGCCGCACGCCCGCGACGGCGGCGACGCCCGCGCGTCGTGTGGGGGGCCGAGTGCGGCCCGAAAATCGGAGCGCGCGCGCAGACGGTCCGGCCGCGAGCCGCGCAGGAGACTGCAAAGCCGCAACAATTTACGACGGCAATTAATGCGCAAGCCTGTGTACGCCGTGCGCGTATAGTTAGGTGCACTT
This sequence comes from Torymus sinensis, assembly GCA_030522985.1. Taxonomy (NCBI): domain Eukaryota; kingdom Metazoa; phylum Arthropoda; class Insecta; order Hymenoptera; family Torymidae; genus Torymus; species Torymus sinensis. The sequence continues at coordinate 200 of JAPYZP010002903.1, forward strand.
ATTGCAGAGGAGGAGGAAGAAGAGCCGAGCGAGAGCGAGAGGACCGTTAGCGAAGAAGGAGCGAGGCAGAGGGAGAGAGAGAGAGGAGTCGGGAGTGAGAGGTGAGGCAAGAGCGAGCGGCCGAGCGAGCGAGGGGCACGGGCAGACTAAATAATATTATAGGTGCTGTTCTCACGGTCCCGGGACGCCCGCGGGCCAACATGCGGCCCCGTCGCCCACGCCGCGCGCGCGCAAGCAGAGAGAAAGACGGAGCGAGAGGGAGGTCAGGGGTCAGCGAGCGCTCGCTGACCGTCACCGGCGCGCTCGCGCCCGTGGTTCCCTTCGCAGCTGCCCCACCCTCTTCTTCTCCTCTCCTTCGTCCTCCTCCTCCGCGCCTTCGCCTCCTATCTCCTTCTTCCACCCGCATATACGTACTTACCGAGCCCCGTGCATGTATCTCGCTCTCTCTCTCTCTCCCGTTCTCTTTCTCTCTCTCGGCTGCAGTGCGTCGGCGAGCGAGAGGCGCGCTTAATCACCTCACGGCCCTTGCATCTCTCTCGCTCTCCTCGCGGGCTCGCTCGCTCTCTCACCTGACGAATGCAACGCGCGCATGCATGCACACGCGCGCGTATACACTCTTATGCGAGCGAGCGAGCGAGCGATCGGAGAGGAGAGCGAGATTTTCAGACTTTATCGTTTCCGGAGCGCTACGCCGACGCGCGATCAAGCGCGTCCCCCTCGAGCTTTTTCTTCCTCTTCTCTTTACTAACGCCTTCTCCTCTTTCCCAAACTTTTCTCTCCTTTGCGAGTAATTTTCTCACAAATACCTATGCCCAACATCGGTGCATCCGTTTGGCGTTGCCAAGAGTTATTGTTTGCTTTAAAATCTTTTCATTTTCAAATTACGAGATGTAGCTTGTGCTGTTCGTTTTTTATTTGTTTATATATATATACTGCAAGTGCATTGTATCCAGTTACAGTAGAAGGAATGAAATGATGAAAATGAAAGTCGCTCACCTTGAAAGGGATAAGCTTTATTGAACCACTTTGAATTTCATGTAAATATATATACAACTTTGAAATATATTATCCATTTATTATTTGAGTATGATACTTTAATAATTCAAGCAATGAAAAAAAACATATTTCGTTCGTATTTTAAAACAAAGTAATTATTGGTTGTATTCGACACTATATTAATATGTCAGAATTGCAATCTCATTATACATATTATAATACTCCCAGATGAATATCGTACTCCATTTCGCTATTGAAACTACGATACACACGAGGAATGTATTCTTTTGAAATATAATTATACACACACCGAATAAAATTTGAGCTCTCCTATTGGTCAATCAGCGAAGCAGACGTCAAAGCAAATAAACCGAACGACCACTGTGGAGAAAAAGACGAAACGGTCGAAATAACGAGGAGAAGAACGGCTGAAGGATATGAGAAGAAGAAAGACATCGATCAGGGATCTCAGAATCGTCGAGGTGCGCGCGCATGCATGCAGGGCTCGCGGCGTGAAATATCGCAGGGTGGTCGTCGCTTGCGCTGCCCTCGATTCCGCCGGCCGTAACAACCGCCGCCTCGGACATCCCGCCGCGCCGATAATTAGATCGCTACCAAGCACCTCGACGTTTCGCGGGGGGTAGCTGCTCTCTCCCCGCGTATATACATCCTTTTGGGCTCGCGCTCGTAAACAGGCGGCCGCGAGGTCGAGAGGAGGCGCGAGCGAGAGAGCGAGAGAGGAGACCCCTTGCCGAGCTCAAGGCAGATTGATTCGTCCAATTACGCTAAACAATCCGCGCGCCGTCCGGGGTAATTCGATCGCGCGGATTTCCTCTCGCTCGCACTTTTTTGCGATAAGGTGATGGCCGATGGAAACGCTCGAGTTCTCGCCAGGTGCACGATGATGGGGAGAGAGGATGTGTGAAAGCGACGCTTAAAGCATACAAGCTTTCGTTTAGCTGAGGATAAATTAAGATTAACGGATTATCTTAAGTATGTGCGTTCCCGTCTGATTTACGTTTCACGCTTGGCTTTGCTTCAACGTGCCTGTTTAGTATTTACTAATATCACGGTGATTGATATCGTTATAAGTATGAATTTGCATTATATAGCATATCTCTTAACACAGATTTAAAAGAAAAATTATCGATTCGTATTTCAAAGTAAACAGGATAATCACCAATATCTCATCCTGGTTCCCATTCAAATCTGCTCTCCATTCATTAACTCTGCGGTATTTATCTTCGCTATAGTGTATTTTCAAATTGCATACGATGTTTCCTCTATAGCTACTGATTTTGTTTTATAAATTCATTGTATCAAGGGCTTTAGCCTCCTTAATTCTCTAAATAAATTAATTAATTAAAACGGTTTTATGCCTCATAAAAATCAATAATGCATAATGAGTCGATTAGATTAACTATTATCGGATTGAAATTAATCACAATAAGACTATAAAGTTTATTAAAGTGTTTATAATAAATTTATTTATTTGACTGATTGACTCTAATAAAAATATACGTATACCAATGAGATAAGAAAATTGGTTGTAAAAGGTTTAACTTGTTGGTATAACATTCTTCGCCATATTTCCCTTGAAATCCAATAAATATTTTATTTATTGCTTTATCTTTTAAGGTGTCCTCTGTTCGAAATGATAACTCAACACATGCGTGATACGAACGCATTCATTATGTACGCCGCTACGGTAAAAAGAAAGCAAAAGGCAGCATATATGACACTATCTCGCTCCCCCTCTCTTGTAAACAAGGCAAAAACCCCTTTCCCGGAGAATAAAACCAGTCTCCTATAACTCAAATCTCCCCGGTCCCCAATATTAATCGAGCGCGGAGTCGCGACGGTGCCCCCGAACTACTCCACCCACGCATCGCGACATCACGGCGAGCTTTATTATCTCGCGGGGCGACTCTCGGCGCTCATTGAAAAATGCCGGACTTTCATCGCCGCCGCCGCCGCCGACGCCGTCGCGCGCATAAACTTTGTCTCGCGCGTCCGGTGCATAAATAACGCATAACTCCGCACAAGCGAGCGAGCGAAAAAATTCGTGCGTGCGCATCGGTGGCCAAGATCTCCGAGATCCTTGCGAGATTCATGCGCGCCCGCGCGAAACGTATCACCGGGAGGCGGACCGCGCGATTCCATTAGTCAGAAGCTGCTGGCCCGCGCTTCGCCCAGCGCCCGCGCCAGATTTATAAGCGCGCGGTCAGCTAATGCCGGCGATGAAATATTTTACCGATCGCATACTTGAATAATTCTCGCGATTTCGTAAGAAGACGTCAAAATATCTATTTCATTAGGCTTGATCGATGACTTCGTTCAAATTTGAAATATGACTGCGTCATGGACGCGCAGGTTGCGGCCGACGTGCGAAAGTAAATTACGCGGATCTCGTGGCGAAATTGAGCCCAGCCTGATGACTTGCGTTTTATTTTCTGTTTATGTAATATCAAAATTAATATAATTATCCATCTGGCGAGGATGTAAATATTTATCAAGCTCATTTAATGACTGGTACTTAAGAATACTTGAGGTTGACGAACGGATTTAGAAAATATTGTCATCTTGGATCACTAACACGCGTTTTTATCGAAAAGTTCATCATCTTATCCCAACAGAGGAAAAAAAATTTAAAAAGTCATTGAGTTATAAAGCTTGAGGTATAAAAAAAAATCAATTTACGAGACCGTCCAATAAAAAGGCAAAGGATTTAATAAAGTTCTCTCGACGCGCGGTATACAACAGCTCGATGCGGCTGCGCGTATATGACTAATCCCGCGCGATTTTTATATATACAAACGACGCGCGATTTTATCGCTCGAGATGTGATTGCCCATTTCATTGACTCACGCGGCAGAAAGCGAACAAGTGGACAAAACGTTCCCACAGTAGCGAGTATAAAGCCTTCCAGAGTTATACAGACTCGAGACATAAAAAAATATCGTATAATTCATTTTCGTCGATATATATATATGTATATATACGCAGGCATTACGAAGGAGCATCGTTTATTCTAAGAAGCGGGAGCCGTTTATTATTGGCGCCGGGCGCATTGCGTAAAGGGAAAAAAATGAAGTGAAAAGGAGGAGCCAGTGAGCAAGAGAGAGACAGAGAGATATATATATATATATGTCGAAAGACTGGGAAGAAATGAAGGGACTTATTATATTAAAGATCAAATGTAGGCGGATCGAGAAAATCGTTAAGAAACCGTATCATAAATAAGAGGCGCGCGCGGGAGGAATTTCCGTGAACGGCGGAGGGGGCAGGGGGGGCAAGACGCAGAGGACACGGCTACTTTTGAAATATTTTTTGGCACGGTAGTCCGACGACGACGAGGACGCGGCGCTAGCGAGCATTATGAGAAAGAGAGAAAAAAAAGACTCGTCGAGCGACGAGCGGTAGCAGCAGGGAGTCGACTTCTTTCTTCTCTGTCTCTCTCCCACTCTCTGCCTCTTTCCTCTCCGTGAGCGTTTATAAAAAATACTACCGCGATTTCTCATAAATAGGATTCTCCCGAATGTTGTATGGCCAGCTCGGCCGAGCGCCGGTCACGTATAATTGCTCGGTCGATTTACGGCTTTTACACACTCGTTACGACGATTTGGACACGCTGCGCGGTGACGTCTGACTAATTTCAAACTGGTTTCCAACCGTTGTTGTTCTCAATGAAACTATACGGAAATTCTTTTTCAATCAGTCTTGGGAGAGTACAAATTTTATAATTATTTATTGATATTATTTACAGAGTATTATCATTCAAATGATGCTAGTTTTATAATTAACAAATTTAGCTGATTCAAATATTTTGAGCACACTAACATCTGCTCTGGTCAACTCTATAATCAAAATTAGTCGAAATGAGATATTCTGCCTATATCCAAAGCATATCTTGTATATTTTAATCGCATGCCATAACAGTCTGATCATATCAGGTGACCAACGGTAGTGTGATGATGAGTGTCGTCTGTATTTCTTCGTGTCTGGTTGAAAACTATTCGCAACACAATGAAATGATATATATTATCTATTATGAGTTATTGATAAAGATGTCTGCAAAATGTTCTTCGTAGTTTTCATGTTCTGCGCATTTTATTATGTTAGCGCAAAAGATTAACATTCCATATAGTGTATCTGCTTATACCGGATTACTGACTACGGCGTTTAGGTTGTAGGCTTTATAGTTTTTTTAGGTCTATGTTAAAATGCACATAGAATACCTTATATGCGCGTTTCGCGCACCGATTACAGAGTCTAGATATGAATATTAAATACTTCGTTTCTGTATCCTAGGTCGCTAATTACTGAGTCTTGGCAATGCTCTTTGTAATTTTGTGTTCCATGTAACAATTCATATTGAATATATTGTTTATGAAACATTGGTCCTGATTACAATGTAGATAGGGATAATCGACTGCACACTTGGTAACCTGTTAAACGCAGATATACTATTGAATGCTAATTTCTAGCCATAAAGCTGCGGTGCGTGCCACCTTGATCTCTTCTATTCATTCAAAACCTCACACGGCTTATAGGCATGCCACTAAACTAGACTTATATACGGAGTATTTTTTAACCTTTCATCATTTTCGTTTGAATTTTATTTTCAAAAACATATTAATTTCCCCCATAAGGCATGCAAACAATTGTAAATCGTTACATTGAGTAATTATTGTAGGGAAGGTGTGGTATGCAATGGACATATAGATCGTTTTTATAGTATCTATTCTGTAATAAAGACTTGGTCCCATACTTTCAAATTGTATGCAGCATATGACTGATTCAGACCATGCGTAGTTTCGCGAGTACGTATTATCATACTTGTTTGTAGTTTCATATTGGAATCTACTATTATTGGATTAATCAGAATGCAAGATACGGAATTGCCAGAATTCACGACTTGAACCTATCCTCGAAAAGAAATTGCACCACGACCGGTCAGAAGTATTTCAAATCAAGAAGAACTACAATGTGTTCTACGCAGTTTAGTTAGCTTTATTCTGTGTACAGTTATTGCTACTGTCATGCAAATATCAAGAAGCGTGAGATCGCTTCGAAGATGTCATAATATTATGATTAATTTTCAAAATCACTATATTACAAATTATTCGACGTTAATTTCTACCTTGAGATAAAAAATTACGACATCTAATGTGATAAATATAGTAAAGTTAAACTGGGACAAGAATATTTATACATACAACTTCTTACTGAATTATATCAACTTATCCTTTTACCCACCATATTTTTACTAAACAACGTTCTTGTTTTCGTTTGTCGAGAGAGACATTCTGCACCCACGCTTTCATTCGGGTAATGACCCACCGAGTTATCATTTAGAGCACTCGCACTCGCTTTTCCGAATGAAGGAGCATTCATATATGAACAATATATCTCTTATCCGAGAACAGACTTGTTTACGCGCGTTTAAAGAATGATTAGGCAGTGGCGGCGCGACGGGGGGCGAGCGCTCACATCCACCCTCTTTCTCCCAAACGACACACAACGTAGGAGCAGGCATGCAGAGGCCTGCCCGGGCCACTGCAGAAGCATTTCGTCGGTCCCTCGCGGCAATGCCCGCGCGTTTGCTGCCTTGTTATTATTATTAATTTCGGGCTCTTTGCCCTGCGCGCGCGCGCTCGCGCAGTGCTTACTTCGCGTTTACTGCTGTGAGAAAGCTGCTCGAACAAACGCCACCACGTGTAGCCTTGAATACGGCGTTCTGCTCTCGTTTTCTTCGCTAAACGAGTGCCATCGTCGCGGCAGTACCGTGAATTCGCGCACTCGCGCAAAAAACTGGAACAGAGGAGTGTAGCTTTCGGCTACTTCTTTATATATCATTCGCTTTTGGAGGCGGATCGCTTGATTCGCGCTCTACGGCGGTCGCCTTTCTTGTATTTCGGCGGACAATAAAAGATTATGATGCGCTTTATGACTCTGCTAAGGGTTCCGTGTATGGGAAAGGAAACGACGGCATCTTGCTTCTAATTTCATTATAATTGGGAGAATTGCCGAGATTATTTTAGTTGCCGAGTGCAATTGATAGATATTATATGTCTGTGATAGATTGTTGTTTGTAGTTTTATTAGCTTTGAGAAGATTTCCAGTTCTCAAGAAACCTTCTAAAAGAGTAAAAACTCCAGTTTTAATTACAACGAACCAAAACACGTTTTCTCTCTTTATGATTTTTTATGAATTTATCTTAAACTTTTCTTGACAGATAAATTTTCTTTAGTTTCTACGGAGAAAAATGTTGTAGTAAAAATTGCGATTGTAAAAGTGAGACAGACTTGAATCATCAACAAAATTGTCATAATTTATGGTAAAAATTTCCATAAATTTACAGTAATTTTTACGATACAGGAAAAGTTGCCATAAATTAATCGAAATTTTGACCATAAATTATGGCAGTTTTTTAGGATAACTGGAGTCGGTCCCACATTTACAATCAGACATGGTAATTTTTTCTATACTATTTTTCTCTGTCTACAAATGAAATATCAAGTCTCCAAACATATGTATTTAAAACTATAGAAATATCAAAAACTCCAGAAATATCTTTTTATAGCTATGGTATTTAAAAAAAAATAAATATAATTAATATATGGCCAACACATGACCAGTGTAAGAATCATTAAAATCAAAAGATGTGCTAATCAAATCACTTGCTTGGTTCGATCTACCAACTAAATCATGCAAGAATAAAACTATTCTCATAGCAGTATGACAGTTACTTACCGAAACTCGTATATTAATATAAAAATTACACGTGTATTAAAAAATGTTTTGTTAAATTTTATCGCGAAGTAAGATTGATATAGTTGAATAGATAGAACCTTTATAAACATAACATTTATGTCTCCAAAGTTGATTTTGGCTGATCCATAAAAGGAATCGTCATAGAACTAAGTTACCCATTTTTTTATTTTCATAACAATTATGTACTCAACAAATTACATACTGAGAAAGCTTTTAAAAAGTTCAGATTTTATTTTTATAAGAATATCCTTAAAATAATCGTCATAGAAAATCTGTGAAAACATTGTCCAAATGCGATTTTAGTTTTAATTAAATAAAGATTTTATTTTGTAAATAATAACTTATGTATAATTATAAATTTACCTTATTATTTATGGTCGACCAAATAAACTTCTATTAAAGAAAATCAAAGCGACTAGCTCAGGATTTGATACAATTAATTAGAGAGGAAATTTAACCTCGTCAATTACAAAACAAAAATACTAAAAACTGGTGCAATAGTGGATTAAAACATGATGATTAATAATTATTTCTATAATATTGAATTAGTAAAACGAAAATGTATAATGGGAGTTTTTTTATTTTTGTGTATTGTCTATACTAATAAGCTAAGTATATAGACCTACATAAATTTATCACTAATAATGAAAGAATTTTATTGTAAACAAAGTAAATATATTCACTCCCACACGAATCAAATTATTAACAGCTAGTTGCAACATTATACACGCAAGCTCGGAAATCCATCACTCTCAAGATTATTGCTTACATTATACATGCAGCTCTACAACGTAAATTGAAATTCAAATAAAGTAGTTGTGATTTCCCCAAAGACGATCAGCCATACAAGCTCGGCCGTTATCCTTATTCTGTCTGCACCGTCATTCATCGATGTCTACCACATCGGAAATTCCCATAGAGTTCGGCGCAACTCCATGTAACAACACGTCGTACTCCCCCAACAGGTCTTCGGGCACGAGCGCGTGTGCGCACGTGCGAACGAAAAAAGTAAAAGGAATGGTGAGACGAGCCGTAGCGGCAGCGGGCGAAGGAGGAAGAGAACGACAAGAGAGAGAGAGAGAGAGAGAGAGAGAGAGAGAGAGAGAGAGAGAGAGGGGAGAGAGAACCAAAAGAGAGGAAAGGAAAGAGAAGAGCTGCGATTTGTCTTGCATTCCGTGACGTTGGTCCCTCGCTTGCGAATCGCTTGAATGACAGATCGATAATTGATCATTATTATCGTATGACTGGGGTCCCATTGTCGTGCCGCAGGTCAGAGGCCAGACCGCAGTGCGCGTACTGTCGCGCAATCGTAGCCATGTCCCGTGCAACGAACCGCGTGCGGGTATGATGTTAGTCCTCTCCTTCTTGGACTTGGAGTGTCCTTTTTGTGCCTCCTTTCTTCCTCTCTGCCACGCTTATCTTTACTCGTGTGCCTCGCAAGCTGCACTACCTCTGGTCTGCATCAGTCGTATTTTGAGACCGTAAATTTCGGCACGCGATTAACAGCGCTAAGCTTGAAATTGCCTGGCACAGTCTCGAATTATTGATTTTTCTTTGCAAATATTTAACGGACAGTTACCTATTACCAGTCCACATAACTTCTTTAATTTTAAATAAAACTCAAGAGTGTCACAGACTTAATTTCATATTACAATGACCTCTCATTCTTATAGTAAAACCAGATACTAAGCTTGAATACACGAATTGAAAATAGATAAAATTTATAGTCCCAAAAATTATAAAAAGGTATTGTTACATGTAGAGATTTTCCATCGAAAAGTTAGGACACGTTTAGACAAACTTGAGATTTGTTGTTATTTGAAGAACTACAAAATTCTACAAACTAATTGTAATGAGCACACAGTTGATTAAAGATTACAATGCAAGGTTCATTTTACTTACAACAATGTGAATAAAAACGACATTAAAGAAAAGTAGAATCTTCCTTTTATTAACGTGGGATTGGCATTACATTCTAATGCATTGAAACAGTTTTAAAAAAACTGAAGTTTCTGCTTTTCTGAAAAGGAGATTCTCCGTTTTGAAAGGATTCTTTGAGCAGATACTCCTTTTTGAAAAGGAGATTCTCTTTTTTTAAACGAACTTTTAACTTTTTAAACATAGTAAAAACTACAGTTTAGATATAATTTTATTTTCATTTATACAAATGAAAGTTACTTTTACTTTTTTATAATCAGTTGTCCCAAAACGGTTAGAGTAACCAACCGTCGATTCACTTGCTATGCGAATCAATTGACGTATAAATTATTTGATTTAAAAATTCAATTTAATTATAAAAAATTATTAATTAAAAAAATAAAAGAGCTAACCCTGTGCGAAATTTTATAAAGATTTATTGATTTTTACTCCTGTTACCGTGCGACAACGAAAAGGCATTTTTTTATTCTTCAAAAAATTTTCTGACGAATATCTCCAAAAATAATCAAGCAATTGAAATTTTGTACATGTATTCTCCACAGTGTATGCTAGACAGCTTATAAATTTCAATTTGATTTGTCAAATCGTTTTCAAGAAAATGCTATATTTGAATAATTATAAAAAAAAAAGAATTTTATGAAAATTTTTACTTGGCCAACGAAAGGGCTTTCAGGCCTATAAAAGAGCTACCCCTCTGCCAAATTTCATAAAGATTTATTGATTTTTACGCCACTTATCGTTCGACAACAAAAACGCAGTTTTCATTCAATAATTGTTTTCTCATTAAAAAATTGATAAAACCTCTTGAAATTTTTAGACGTAGAAGTACCTTTTTATACTTAATAACTGGTACAAATTTCGTGTAAAAATATGAAATAGTGTCTGAGATAAAAATTATAGAAGAAAATGGCACATTTTCCTTCAGAAAAAATGAAGAACGATAGATATTTAAATTTAAAAAAAATAAAATGTAGGAAATTTAATCCCCTTTCAAATGTATTTTAAAAAATTGAAAAAAAAATTTCCCTATCATATAAAAAAAGGAGAAAAATTGAAATTTCAAAACCGTTTTTTGATAATAAAACAAAAGAAATTCGATAAATAAACAAAGAGAATAAGTTTTGTCCCGTCGAAAAAAACTGGTTCGTTCTCGAGATATCTTACACACACACACACGCGCGCGCACACACCCACACACACACACACACGCGCACACACAAGCACGCACGCACACACATACATACACACACATACACACACATGCATACACACACACACACGCACAGACGGACGCACGGACGGACGCACGCACGCACGCACGTACATACACACATATACACACAGGAAGCAAAATGTTCTCAAAATCAAATATGTTCATGCCACTGTTTTTAAAACATGATTTTAAAACTTTTTTGTTAGAAAAATTTTTTTCACCGTTACAAAACTTCCTCATTGAGGAAACAGCAGAGTTGCCAAAGTAAAAAAAAAGGCTCCAAAATTTTATTAGCGAGATGGCATCTCAGGATGGCACCTTTTTCAAAGGTTTTTTGATATGGCAGTCTGTCTGGTTGAGTACCCTCACGAGAGTTGCGAACCAAACGATATCTCTCGCAAGTATAACAATGTATTCTACTCGATAGTTTTAAAACTTGCTTTCATAAAATGTTGTTGAAAATTATTTATTTATTGCTCGAGATTCAACACAATCATTTGATTGAAATATTAATAATCAAATCTTCTAGGCTAGTGTGTGGAAGTATGCTACGTATATAATACATATTTATTACGTACAAATTATATGGTTATCGACACCTGAACATTGTATTAAAATAGGATTTTATCCGCGTCTTTAAGCACCCGCTTAGTTCCCAATCAGATTGCTGATCGCGCCATGTAGACCTTATACCAATAGCCCAAAAAAGCCGAGACCGCTGTCAGTCTCTTATCTAATTACTAGAAGGCTAGCGATTGGCCGAGTAACCATCTGCAGCGGCTACCCGCTGCAGCCGAGGGCCCGAAAGCGCTGACGGCTGCAGCTGGCATCGTTCGCGCGCCACTCATTGCATCTTCATTATAAGCCCGAAATCCGAAGAATCACGCAAATTGATAAGGGCGTCCGCGGGGGCTGCCGACCGATTGGCAGCTGCCGCACGGCACCAGGAAGCCGAGCTCTTACTTTGTCCGTGCGCAGCGTGAGCGCAGGCCGTGAAACGCGCGCGCGCGCAAGCAAGAGAGAGAGAGAGCGGCGCAACAAAAAATTAATCGACGAGCGCGCCTCTCGCGAGCTGCCGCAACACACGAGCACTCGCTGCCCCTTTAATCATCGCGTAATTGCCTCGGTCCGTTCTGCTTTGACTCTTTCACGGTCATCGATTAACCGGCTTCTTTATTCCACGCGCACGGCTGGATCACGCTGACGCAGGCCCGCGCGCGATCCCCGACATAATTAATTAATCAATCGGCTCCTTAGCCTTGATACGTCCCTCGTTGCATGATCGAAAATGCAAGCC
>JAPYZP010002904.1:0-13709 GCA_030522985.1 Torymus sinensis
CTGTGTGACAGATCTATTTATAAGCAATATCCGGGACAATATTATTTGCCTTCGTAAGCTTTATTTATGTTAATATTTTTTCTGGAAAATAAATAATAAGAAAATGTTTTAAGATATTTAGCATAAAAATTCGCCATTTTGAGAAATTTATTTTTCGCACTTGTGCGTGGGTGTGTGTGTATGTGTGTTTTGTTCGTCTGTAATACCATTTATTACAGCTCCAAAATAATATCCCCTTGATCACATGCAGGTAGTGATGATTATAAGAAACAGCAAATATATGTATAATATATTTGATGTTTATAATTGATATATTGTGAAAATACGAAGAAATAGAAACATTAAAACAGCAAATATATGTATAATATATTTGATGTTTATAATTGATATATTGTGAAAATACGAAGAAATAGAAACATTACATAAGTATAGTATGTACAGCTTTTAAAGTGCTCGAAACAGAGGTAAAGTAAATGAAATAAACAATGATCTTTTTCTTGAAATCTTCGGATTCGTCTTATATAAGAAAAGACCGATAATTATTAATTATTTAGTTTCATCTCAAGTCTTGGAGAAAATTAATCATGCAACTATTGCTCGTTTTATTAATTCGAATTCGAAACTCTTATGGCCTAAAGAGTCCCACTATGAAAGAGTTTTATTATTTCTAACAGATTCATTTAACATGTTTTGTCCATGGATTCAATAGAATAGCTGAAACAATTCGTCTTCATTTTCCTCTCGTTAATATATTAATATCATCTGTAAAAAAAAAAAATATTTTCAAAAGCTCCGCTTCGAATAGAAAAATATAGAAAAAAAATTAGTCAATATTCCATTGCCACCTGAACCAATTTTGACAAGGTGGGGTACGTGGATTGAAGCTGCCCTTTTTTACGCAGATAATTTTGTTGATATCAAAGAAGTTGTTGAGTCTTTCAATTCAGAGGATGCTACATCAATTGCTTCAGTAAAGGATGCACTTGGTAACCCACAACTTGTTATAGATTTATGCTACATTCAGACTTATTTAAAAAATCTACCAATAGTAATGACAAAGTTGCAATAAGTGGGATTACTTTTAACTGAATCACTTGAAATAGTGAAGACATGTATTGACGATCTCAAAGCAATTCCAGGAACCTGCGGACCATTAGTTTCTGAAAAAATACTGCTAGTTTTGGATAGAAATCCTGGAACGAAGAAAATATTTAAACTGTGTGATGTATTAAAGAATACTTACTCCTAATTGTGAATGCCCTGAAGAAATTCTGCCTTTTTTATGGAGTCAATATAAATACGCTCTTATCACATCGTTATATAACGTCATTCTCTGCTTACAAATTAATTCTATCAGAGAAAAGACATAATTTTACTCTATTTTTGTATATGATTATTTTTTCATTTTGTAAATGATTATTATTATTTGTAAATGTATATTATATATTTTTATTTTGCATATATATGCTGCATAAAAAATGCATATTGTTTGTGCATATATTTTGCATATCTTTGATATGCATACAAAAATAAATTAACAACGTGAGTTTAGTATGGTCTTGTTGTTTCCATAACCTTTCCTCAAAAAATTGTTTATGCATAAAAGTCCCCAGTCTGATAATTAAGCATCTTGAGATTGCATTAACAATAGAGCAACACTTGTAATAAAGATTAGTCTTTCAGATAGACTAATCTATATAGATTCAGAATTAGATAATGATTTCCTTCCGATTGTTGTAGGCGTTTATATGTCGACGGCTGAGCGGAAGAAGGGCGTATCTCGCCGCGCGGGCCAAGAAGGACGTATCTTGACATTTTTACAGCCAGTACACGGCCAGTACAAGACGAAAAGCGCGTCCTTCTTCACCCGCGCGGCGAGATACGTCCTTCATCATTGGCGCGGCGAGATACGCCCTTCTTCTGCTCAGCCGTCGATATGTATAGTCCTCTTAAATTATTATAAATTTTCGGAGTCATTCTCATTTCATTCCATTATCCAAGTCCTATCTATTAGAAATTGTCTTTTTTGAAGTTAATTTAACAGTTGAAGGAAATAAATTTACAGAATGAAATTTTATTTTTATTATATTTTACAGCTATCTGAAGTCCTCTAATGTATCCACCCTTAGTAACTCGTGCAGCAATGGAGACCTACAGTTTTAAATGGGTTGGGAACAACCAGAGCCACAATGAGATAAGCACATGAAAATTCAGAATCTCGAAATCCGGCACAGAGGTAGGGGAATCAAATGGAATGTTTAATGCATCGACAGTGTGCATGTAATTTGTGCATGAGTATAAGGGATATTTATTTTCTTTATTTTTGAAGATATTTTGAAAATCTGAAACATTTGTCTAAATTAGTTGATTTATCTTGTTTTGTAGCTAAAAACTCATTTTTAAATTGAAGTTTTTTTCATGTTTTCTATAAAATAGTCATTATTTTTGAATTTCATAAAATATCCCAGAAAGATCTTTAAATTACCTATATTTACAGTATGTCATTTATTATTAATGAATATGTCATGTTTCCCATTTAGTTTATTGTTCTGTTAATATTCAATGAATTTTCATATTTGTATTCGTTATATATCCGAGCGAGTGGGGAAAGGAGATAGAAAGAAGCTTCAGGGAAGTGGGAAACGGCAGGACGATAGAAATGATATAACAAGGAGGAGAGATTGAAAACATCAGGGCGAATATGGAAAATCTGATCAAGATTAAAGTAGAGCAGGAGATCCAAAAAGACTGGGGCAAAATCGAAAGAGCAAGTTTCTGCAAAGACTATATAGAGTGGAAAGAATCAATAGGAAGAGAACCGTACTGGGAGCTTAACGAGAAAATTTGCGAGTATTTCAGAATTTTTAATAAATTAGCCAAATTCAGGGTCGAATCAAATGGGCAAATTTTAAGCGACTAGATACGGGTGGGACTAAGAGCGGGAACTGCGAACATACTGGTATATATCGAAAAATGGTAAATGCGGAAAATATAGTGTAAAATGTAAATAGTGTAAATAAAGTATTAAGTGTTAAATCAAATGGCAACTGTAAGTACAAAACCATAAACATAAGATACTATGTAAGACAGAAACTGTGTTAAAAGATTAATGTAATCTGAACAGGAAATAAAGTATTATTATTATTATTTGTATCCGTTATTAAACTTATGAAGAATTTTATTCTATTAAAATTTCAAAAATTACCATACAATACCAGGAGTAAAAATCAACTTATTTTTATAAAATTGTGTATAAAGATAGTTGTTTTATATTTTCGAACGTCTTTCGGTATATTATCATAAAAGAACGTCACTTTGATATTTAAAAAAAAAAATGTAAAAAATACATTCATTCTTTATCATCACACAATTACTACAAAACTTATGAAGAACTATAACTTTTCATATTCTATTCTTAGTTTTCCATAAATTGTTCTTCCTATCATTCGTAAATAAATGATAAGAAAACATCAGATGGAAAATTAAAAACAAAAATTTTCATAATATTTTATATCAATTTTGAATAAGTCATAAGAAAAAAATTGAAAGAATTGATAATTTTCTAATGCTCCGTTTTGAAAAAACTAAAATTTCAAAAGTTATTTTTCTCATGCCAATCCAAGCAGACGCGGAGCTCGTAAAAAACGCTTTGAAAACTTATATACATTATTAAGTGACTCTCGCACATACCCATCAACACTAATCTCCTGAAAGCGTCTCTCGCATGCTACACACGTCCCTCCCTGCCGCACCTGACTCTCAAAAAAAAACGTAGCTTTTGCCACACTACACCACCCCAATCCGTGTGTACCTTTTCCACGTAACTCACACCGCCTCGAGCTCCTTGACAAATCCACTTTACACAATTAAGCCGATATACCTACACTCACCCTCTGGTAATCCGTAAAAATTTCCCGTGACTCCCTCTACTGCACCTTGCACTGCTTTTTTTTCTTACTCCTCGTCTTTGCGCAAGTCGTGCGGCGCTGCAGCACACGAAAGAAAGGTCATGAGCCCTATATATGTGTATACAAAGTGAGAGAAGTCACACGGGCCTCACTCGTCCTGCGGGGGCTGGGAAATCGGCGCGTCGCCACGGCCTCGCTTTGTCCCTGCGAGTGGGCTCGTAGTAGGCGGGAGTAAAAGGCTCTCAATAGACTCGCGGGGGCTCTCATTCAACCTCACCTGCGCCCGCGCCAGCGCACCGATCGTGAGAAACTGGACGTTGACTTTTCGGCGAGCGTGAATGAAAATCTAGGACGTTTAGCAGGCCGAGAGTTTTCTTTAAAGCTAAGTTCGAAGAAGCTCGCCGGGTAAATCGGAGCGTTCGGAGGCGATTCGGAATGCGTATATGTGTATGTTGAGAATGGGGCGGTGGTAGAGAATTTTGAGAATTTGATGCTGTTTAATGTCTTCCTGTGATCTGAGTGTTTGATAATTGTGATAAAATAGATTAATAGATAAGCTATTTCGAATTTGGGGAGTAATAATTGTTATTCTACGGAGAATTGAAATTTTACGAATTTTTTGAATATGGTTGTGAATTAAATATAACGTTTTTTACAATACATCAAATTAGATGTTATCTTAAGTTTTGAATTCAATTTTACAAAACAAACAATTAATAAATAAATAGAGAATAGGATTTAAATTTGTTAAAATTTTTGAAGAGTTAAAAAGTATAATTTTTAAAGAAATTTAACGTGATAATAATTTTCAGCAACTATATTTTTATTTTACGTTTTTAATCGGATGCTGTCATTCTTTATTTGGCAATAAAGAACTTTTTAATTTTTATTATAAAATTTCCTCCCAACTTCAACTGTTGGTCAAAATTTAAAACATTAAAATGAGCAACTCATTAATACAAAGGGAAAGACATAATCACTTCTGTCAACAGACACTTAAGGCTAAATGGGTAACTATAATTTTATTGTTTTATTGACTCCTAATCCTCGAAACTCACTTCTGTAACGCAAATTGAACCATCTACAGTCGCACGAAATTTTACGAGAAGGTATCACGGCCGTCTTTCTCTCTCTCGGAAAGTCAAGGACTTTATATACTCCTTTCAGAGAAGTGACACTTCTCCTCCAATCCCCGAGAATCCTGAAAAGCAAAGACGACCGAACTCCTTACGACTCTCACAACTTTCCGTACTTTTACGACGCGGTCCTCATTGTGCGGCCCGACCAGGCCCGCAGTAGAGACAATTCGGTGACCTATTCGAGAATGGAGAGAAATTTCAAAGCACCCCGCGGGCTCGACTTTCGCACGCACGGGGGAAAACCCCGAGGCCTTAACACCTGTGTGATGTTACATCATCGATCGGCAGATATGGCTGCATGCCCGAGGCCCCCAAACAATGCCACCCAAATTGGCCCCGGCCCGGCGCCTCTATGGTTTTCCCCAATTTCACGGCTCTGTTTTCGGGGCTATTATGCCCATTGTCGAGTGGCGAGCTACTGGATTCTTTCGCGGCCAGCTTCGTTTGGACTCTCATCTTTTATTTCTGCTGATTTCCTCGTCGAATCGATTTCGATAATTTTGATCGGGAGTTACCTGTGTGGTCTCGATTTTTCGTCTCCCACGATTTTCTGTTGATGATTCATTTCGATGGTCATTAATACATATATATTATATTGCAATATTCCTATTGGGATAACTTGAAACATACTGTGTTATAAAATATTAATAATAAGGAACGTCAAAATTAATAATAGATAAGTTTTGAAAAAGATTTTGGGCATTACCTATTTTTAAGAAATTTTTTAAGTAAAAATCTATAGGAAAAATTAATTATATTCTTATATATAAATTAATATTATTCTATTATAAATCTCTTATAATTTTATAATCGTAAATTGATGGATATAGTTTGTAGTATATTAAAAAAAAATGATTTTAATAATCGATAATAATTGAGGTATAGTCCTATGTATACCACCCACATAGGTCTTCTTTTCTTGATTTTCACGGTTATCCTCTTAGTTCTTTCATTCATTGTATCTTTTGTATTTTTTTTGCTACCGTTTCTTTTTGTGTTTTACTTTACTTCCAATCTAATTTAGCCATTTCTCCCAATCAAATCAATTAGTACAATTTTACGGTTCATTGTGTTCTTTCTATATCTCTATTTTACTTTTGTTAAGTTATATATAGAGCTCTTGTAGCTTTACAGTCAGTTAATATGAATATCCAAAAAGATAGTAAATGATACGCGACCATGATTATAAATTGATGCAAGTTTTAAGAACTCTGATTGAAGCATCTAACATTGATAGTTTTTAAGATACACCAATCAGAATACTTTTAAATCAAACATACAATAATTCTGTTTTCACTGTCTTCGAGCCATTTCAGTCGCATGCAAATTCGTTGTATTTCAAAACAGTTAAAAATATACTTACAATGGCTATAAAATATAAATAAAAATACTTGTAAAAACGAGACCTTCAAAACTAATATCAGTTGAGAAACAAAAAAGATTTCAGTGATTTAACAATAATTCCTTGTATAGCGACAATACGTAGTTTATAAAATATCGATATCTTGTGAAAAAAAGTTATTTTAGTCATATACTTTATTTATAATACATTGACTATATCTATATCATTTTAAATAAATTACATTACAACTATGGTTTTTTTAAATTTTAGATAGCCTCTTCATTTAACACTGCTTCGACTAGGGAGTCGCGCATTACGTTCTAGTCAAATAAATTCGTACAATATCAGTCTAATCTATCGTTCTAGTTGAGTATATTCATACAATACAGCCATATTAGTGTAGTTTTATAGTATAAAATTATTTAAATATTATTATTATTAAAATGACTTATTTTAATAAAAGACTTAATGGCAATTCGTGTAAAATACTAAATATTGTAATATTTTTAGAATTATTGAAAAATTATGTATGATGGTGTATGACAAATTTTTACATCATCTTGATAAAAGTAGGAACACACGTGCGAATACTAAAAATTTATGATTATCGTGACGTACTTATATAATGGCTTCAAAATTTGGTTTTTGTAACAATTCTCAGCCCACTTAAATATAATAATTCATTCCATCCATAAGCTCCTACGCTTACGAAAATGTTTAAAGAAATTACTTTTTTTTGTGGCACATTGGTTGTTTTGCTGCAATTATCAGCGATTGTGCATGCACAAACTCCGGATTATTGCCAATTAACGTGTGAAGATGAACCAACCGTACATACAATGTGCAAGTACCCGGTAAGTTATGTTCACGTAATAAGTAAAATATATCACAAAAATGACATAATTAAGCATATATACAGAAATATAATAAATTTTACAATATCATTATTTTATTTGTAGCAAAGCGGACCATCAAAAGCATGCTCTAAAGTCATAAGCTCTGGACTATCAAACGAAGAGCAAAACAAGATTGTTACTTTACATAATACACTAAGACAACAAGTAGCAAGTGGCAAAGAAAAGAGAGGAAAACCCGGACCGCAACCTGCTGCAAAATCCATGCCTAATTTGGTATGATAAAAATAGTGATTAATACGTACTTACATAAAATGGTATATATTTATTCTAACGTTTAAGGAATGGGATGAGGAACTGGCAAAGGTTGCACAAAGATGGGCTGATCAATGTGAATATGAACACGATTGCAGTCCTATTGGTAAGAAATGTTTCTTATAATTACTCTCTTCAATTAAATCCATAATTTTTTTTGAATATTTCAAGATCCGATTTTAAAAATTTAAATGATTATAATAGATCAGAATGAATTTAATCGTTGATAATAATTCAGAGTCACTTTTATAAATTGAAATTTTAGAACGGTTTGATACTGGACAAAACCTCGCTCAGACAAAGAATAGCCATGATAAGTACAACGTCGAAACAATGGTTCTATCGTGGTATGATGAAGTCGCCGATTTCAATGCCAACGATGTTTCTTCATTTGTGTAAGTATCTTTAAAAAATTGTTGAATGAAAATTTTCAATGACATGATAAATTTTTCACACTTGACAATTTTCAAATAGGGATGGAGAAAATGATGATGGGGATGACGTTGGACATTATACGCAACTAGTGTGGGCTACTACTACCAAAATTGGATGTGGAATGACTAGATACCAGAAAGAAGATAAATACTATACTTATCTTGTTTGCAATTATGGTGAAAGCGGAAATGTAGAAGATGAACCTGTTTACGAAAAAAAATAAATAAAACCGAAAAAAAAAATTAATATTTTGCAATCAGCGTATATTAATCATTTTTTCGATTATAACATTACTAAAAGGAGAGAATATAATTTTTGATATAACTATTTACAATTGGAAGGTATCAGAGAATATAATTACACTAAGAAAAAATTAACGGAAATGTGTAGTTTTAAATGATATTTTTTACTTCTCGACGTTTGGAACTCAAGGACAAGAGTACGCTTTTTGTCGCTATTCTCGTGCCTTCTTTTTATCTTTATAACTAAAGTATTGCAGTTTTTCTCGGAATACGCTGAACAATATTACTTACTCCATTCCTTTGAATAGGCATTCTACTATTTTTGAAATTGATAATAAAAATTTCTCTTAAAATCTTATCTAATATACGTCGACCAGATGGTTCGACCTTGGGATAATGAAATCACAAACTAAATTCACTATCCATTTAGTATCAATTATTTCAGCTATACATTTACATATCAATTAAGATTTTGTAAGTTAAATGTAAAAACCTATTTTCTTTTTTAAATTATTTACCATTTTTATTGAGTTTATACTTTTGACTTACATTTTTCTGACATTTTGTTAGTTTCTTTTCTTTTCTGCCAAGGTCTCGGAGCTTTGAACTCCAGGTCGAGATTATGTCTTTTCTCGCCATCTTCGCACTTTCTTTTTATCTTCAAAACAAAAATATTGGGATTTTCTTCGGGATTTACAGTTGGCAGATTTACTTGTTCCTTCCCTCCGCCTCCCTTTCTCGTGTCTTCTCTCTTATCAAACTTTTCCTTGGACTTCGAAGATTGTAGATCTGTACTTTTTTGATCGGGATGGGGATAGACGGATATCGTTTTGCAACCTTCAGTTTTTTGATAACTCACGCCATATCCGTGATGCGTCTAATTTCAAAATAAAAATTAGTCAACAATTCTAGAATTTTCGCTAATACTAGCTTATAAAAAATATAAAATAATTCAAAATTAATTAAAAAATATTAAAAACCGTTAAATGAAATATAACAATGTACCTTGTGTTATTTTATTTATGCAGACTTTTTGAACGATTTTAAAAGGCAGAGAATGCCATTACTATTCGAAAGAAAAAAATCAAATTATAACCCTTGCTAAAAAAATATTTGACCAACCGATGTGTTCGAATCCACCGCCTTCGGCTCGAGGCAGTCGCAGTCGGGTTCGAACTCTTCCCGAGGCCGTTCCTTCTGTATCCGAACGACCACGCGGTTGTCGTTGATAATCGCCTCGATCTCTTTGTACGGCATGCCCTTCGTTGCCATCTCCGAATAGATACGCGGCTTCGGCTCCTCTTCCTCGGATTCGCTGCCGCAGCCGCACGAGTCTACGTCTCCGTCGTATTCTGAAAGAGTTTGACGAATGTATGCTTGCGATGATTCGAAATAGAAAGAGGGTGAATTTTCAAAACAAACGGAAATACAGATCATTCCTGTTATAGTTTATTATTAAAGATTTCATATTTCTATTGTAAAGAGAAGAAATAGGCTAGATTAATTTATGTAAAATCTTTACCTGTTTCGGTTGATATTAGAGACGAGCATGATTGGAGGTTACGTGGAGCGAAATGCAAAAGCGATGTCTTAGAATTTTGTGATAAGTTAGTTGAACACCCACATTTACGAGTTGATAGTATCATGTTACAATTTAGTTTTACGTCGAAATTAATAATTTGTACATTGATTTAGTCGAAATTGAATTTTTTAACCTAAACTTAAGAGTGTGTGTTACTGAAATTTTTCTTAGTGTTGAGTTGTCTGAAGTTGCATTTTTAGAAGATAAAAGCATCGATCAGACTTCAAAATTTACAGGTAGAAGTATTAACCTCATCATTTAGTTTGGAAACCCTAACATCACGGCAAAAATTAAATCTTAAAAATTTCAAAATTATAAAATTTTAGTAAAACATGGCACTACACGTACAATCCAGTAAGTTAATATACAAATTATTGTCAAAAATATATTAGTTATCATACAATTCATAGCAAAATCAAATAAGAATTATGAAAACACTTACTTTTTCATCAAGATAACTCAAACTGCTGCTGCCCACCGATGAGTGGACCGGTAGATGTCTGCCCACCGGAACCTACATCGGCTCCGACGTTTGACAAAAAATACTTCCACGAGGTTGGCGCTGAGATGACTGGCAATCAGCTAATAATTCGCATGGAAAAGGATAAGAATAAACGCGATAAAAAGAAAAATTCTTGGGAACCACCGTGCGATTGCGATGTTATTGAAATAAAAAGACCGACTAGCACGAAACCTCCGAGAATCGTAAACGGGGGCGACAACAATCAAATTTTGTTTAGGATACATTCGAAGGCGCACTTGAATAAGAAAGAAGATCCGAATTATAGACCCCAGGCTATCGCTTATAAAGTATGTATACACATTCATTTCAAAGAATTCTTTGATTAACTTTTCTATGAAACTTGAATAACATTACCACTTAGGTCAAAGTATCAATTCAAAACTACCCACTAAACCTTTAGAATTTTATACATTAAACTAAAAAAGAACCGTAATTTTATGAAAATTTTAATTTGTAAGCTTTGTCGTTGCCAACCAAACGATTAAAAATATTTTGAGTAGATATATGAGGACTAATTGAGAGCCTGCGTAAATGAAAAGGGGATCTGTATTTGAATTTTTAACAAATCTCAGTTTTTAAAGTACAGGCATATAAAGAATGGAAATGCACATTTGTCTGTGACGAAATCAAATTTTTATTTTTATTAGTTTTATTAAAAATACCAATAAACTTTCTTTTCTTCAAAAAAGAAAAATTTTATGTAATTTTTTGCTCAACACACTAGAACTTCGTTCAGATCAAATCTTATTTCTTTCAGAAATTTTTTCACAATTAATTATGGAATTCTAGGAGACTTATAAGCCTAAGCGGAATAATAAAGAGCTTGCTATTAAACAGCGAATTTTAAAATATTTTCTTTCATATTTTAAATTTGTATTTCCAAATAAAAAGTTATGCAACGAATTTTCAAATTTTCATGATTTGATTAAAACTAAGTAGTATATTCTTAAACGCCTAAGAAATTTTTCTGGAACATTCTAGTTCTCTACGTATTGTTTTTAAAAACTTGTAGCATTTTTTGTAAGCGTCTCCAAGTCTTGCGCACGCTGTACACGTACCGCGGCGCGTGGCCTTCAACAGCATTTATCGTAATACTCATGAACAATTCTAGTTAGCAACAACGCATAGAGCTGCAATTTTCCAGAAAAATTCTTTAGGCGTTTAAGAATATTGTTGATCTAATCGAATAGCGAAATTCGAAAATTCGTAGTACAATTTTTTCATTTCGATATACTAGTTTAAAATTTCGAAACAAAATGTTCTAAAATTTGCCATTATTATTATTTCGCCAAGGCTTGTAACACTCCTAAGATCCCAAGGTTTATTGTGTAAAAATTTCTTAAAGAAATATTTGATTTAAACAAAGTTCTGCCATAAGTTGAACAGAAAAATGCATTATTTTTTTCTTTTCACCGAAAAAATGACAGTTTATTCGGGTTTTTAATAAAACTAATAAAGATGAAAATTTTATTTCTTTACGGGAAAATGCGCATTTCAATTGTCTATACATGGCTGTATTTAAAAAAATGAGTTTTACTCAAAATTGAAATTCAGCTTGTTGGACAATACTTTTTCTTCGAAATCACGTCATGTCCCCTTCTCGTTTTCCAGCCCTTATTATTCATCTCTACTATTTTTATGAATAATAATAATAATGAAACATCTTCTAATGAATTTATTCCTAAAATATTCATTGAAACTCATTTGAACTTCAGATCAACCGCTCCGGCACCGGCCCTAACAACCAGTGCCGCAAGATCACGGTCTACCCGCAGCTGAACGGGCCGATATCCCAAGACGTCTACACGGACCACATCACCGAGGACGACCAAGACGTCTACCTTCTCCGCGTGAAGAAGAAGAACGACGCGGTGGAAGGTGGCAACAAGCGCAACCTCGAGGTCGAGCTACACACGCCGAAGCCGCCGCCGCCTCCGAAGAAGCCCGCGCCTGCGAAACAGCAACCGCAGACGGCGGATGCTAAGCGGAAGGAGGATGGCGATGGTAATGGCAAAGAGAATGAGAAACATAACGGGAAGAACGGCAAAAATGGAAAGAATGGCAAAAACGGGAAAAATGGGAAAAATGGTAAAAATGGAAAGAACGGGAAGAATGGAAAGAATGGAAAGAATGGCAAAAAGAAGTGAGAAGACAGTGTGAATATTATTAAAAGCAAGAGTTTATAAGTATATTCTTAGACAGTTCTAAACGAATTCTGTGCCCAAACCTATAGTAGTTAAAATAAAAATGAAATCTGAATGTGATAAAAAATCGTAAAAATAATTCAAGATAAAATACCAAAAGAATTGATATGTAAAAACTATGTACAATATAAATAACAATAACAATAACTATAAATAAATAACCATTTCATAATGTACTTGAATACAGAATAACCTATAATTAGTTAAAATTATTCATAGACTATAGTTTAAAAATGTTCGTAAAAACGGTCAAGTTCATTTAGTCAAAGAAAGTGTGAAGCTCCAAAAAGAATGAATGAAACATAGACCTAGAAAGGTGGTAGAAAGAGGAGGAAAGAGCAAGAAAAAGAATGGAGTGAGAGAGAGAGTCGGAGATGAAAAATGAATGAAAGTGGAAAAACTCCATCCAGTTAGCTCACACTATACTACTCGAAAAAGCGACGACGACCTTTTAGGATCGGTGAATGGCAATTTGCAGGAAAAAGAGCTGGCGAGAGTTTCATTCATGAACCGCGCCGTCCTTCTCGGAGTCATCAGGGCACCGACCCGCCCAGCGAAGACACTGCGTTCACGCTGTACGCTACATTCTCGGCATTCTTGCGTCCTTGTTCTTCGCTCTCTACCATTCAAGCTTTCTTACGATTATCCTTTTTTTTTCACTTTTTTTCTTGGTGATGTTTATATTTTAATTATATTTATTTTTATACGATATTAGGACGTATGTGAATATTATTATTCATTAACTTTTATACTATAATGAGAGTAATATGTTATACATTCTGAGGTAGCCCGATATGTAGATTCAAAAGTATATATTCAAACAACGTTTAGTCAAAAAATATTTCATGTTATGCAAAATATTTTACATTGAGACAATAAACATAACGATTGTCTGATTCGAGGTTTGATTTAAAAATATATCTGACATTAATTCAAGACATTGTCAATTTCCACATTAACCACTCGTTACTCCCCCGCCAATACGATTCACTCTCCAATAACCCATTTTTGTTTTCAAAATCGCTAAACTCGGACAGCACCACCGCTCTTTCATCTCCCTAAACTGCTTTCACTCTTCATGTCGCGCACCGAAAATTGTTTCGTTACGGATTTCCAAACGAGACTTCGCGGAGCATGAATACCAATGGCCCATCGCTAAATGGTC
>JAPYZP010002905.1:0-13824 GCA_030522985.1 Torymus sinensis
TCATTGAATTCTCTCTCTCGCTCTCTCTCTCATTGAATTCTCTCTCTCTCGCTCTCTCTCATTGTATTCTCTCTCTCTCGCTCTCTCTCTCTCTCTCTCGCTCTCTCTCATTGAATTCTCTCTCTCTCTCGCTCTCTCTCTCTCTCTCTCTAGAACACACACACACATACACACACGTGCACACGCACTACCCTTATGATCTAATAAATTCAATAAAAATTTAATTCTCTCTCTCTCTCTCTAGACCACACACACACGTCTGCGTCGCGCATATGCGCAAAACGTACGCGCACAAGCACGCACACGGTACACGCACACGCACACGCCGTGGGATCTTCTCAAATCCAAGCCTGAGTGATGGTGGAATGAGACCAGCAGTGACAGCGTACCTGGTCGAGGGATAAGATGCGGCGAACTCGATGAGTGCAACGCACGGGCAATATGGCTCCGCACAGCTCCAGTCAAGGAAAAGTAACCTGCTGGAGAGGAGCGACTTTAGATTTAGAAGTTAAAAGTATGGAGTTTACGTTACCGCTCTTGTCGACTGAGCGCAGGTATAAATATGCTGCGAAGGGACGTTCAGAGGCATCAGAGAATCCGTGCAACACTGCAAGCTGAAGATCCTTTGAAAGGCCTACCCAACGAGGTTCGGAGAAGCGTTGGAGTTGGGATAGGTCGTCGACAAGAACGCCCCATCGTTGCAATTACTTTTATTTATAACGAAAAATGACTTTTTTTTTATTTTGCTATTTTAAACAATTAAATTTGAAAAATTCGCTAGTTATTCATTGTTTGTGAAATTAGAGATGTTAAACTTTAAAAATCCGTTTGCTGCATCTTCGTACGACGTCCCACGACTTGGGATAAAACCCGCAAAAATGACCAAAAAGTAAAAAATAAATACAATTATGCAAAAACTATTTAATATTTTTAGGTATAATTTTAACTGCTTATTAACTACCACAAGAGCGATACTTTTACAAATTATAAAGCACCTAGCAACTTTTTTAATAGAGTAATAAACAATCGTAAAAATGGCCTTTTTAAGCGGTTTTTTCCAATTTACAGATAAACATATTAACTAAATTTAAATCTTAAGATCGTGTTTTGTAGATCTGTTTAATATCTACCAAGTTTATTTGGAACTTTTTTCTGTAAACTCAATAGTTTTTGGTAGCAGTCAAAAAACTGTTTTTCCGACCATTTAATTGTTAATTAAAAGTAGTTGCCATATTAATTTTTATACTCACTCACCGGATTATTGTTCCTTATGACTTCCTCAACCTTAATCCGCTTTGGTAAGATCGGATTACAATTAAGTTGTAAAACAGGTATAAAGAAGGTTAATTTAAATGGCCTATGTAGCGATCACATCAACGCTGTTGCGTCCAAAGCCCTCTCTATGTTGGGCTTTATATATCAGACAACAACTGACTTCAGGGACCCTAACTCTCTTCTTCACCTATACAAGACCCTCGTGCTACCTTATCTCACATATGCCTCAATTATCTGGTCGCCGTTCACGCAGTTCAATTTGAAGCTTCTTCAAGGGGTCCTGCATCGTCTCTTGTATCTGCTAGCCTTCAAATCCGGCAACCCTCATGATTAGCTCAAAAAGGAAGTAAAATTTCGAAATATCTTACGTAGACTTTTTTTCTTGTCAGTTTTCGTAGAATTTAATTATATTTTTTATAGACCTGTGTACGACTTTTTTTTTAATTATGATACGAATGAATTTGTCTATATCTAAGAACGATCGTTAATCATTGCTGGTTTTAAGCTTTTCGAAACAACTATATAATATAGGGATACACACACACACACACACACACACACACACACACACACACCCACACACCCACCCACCCACACACCCACACACACACCCACACACACACACACCATGTTGGTACAATTTCTTTACGCAGAGATATTTTATTTCTATGATTTTGGCTTTCTTGAATTGCTGAAGCTAATTTTCATGTATTTTCATGGGACGGAATCTAAATTACTTCATATTCATGCAGTTATGGGGCAAAGAGATGCAAATATTAAAATTTTTTATAAATAAATTTTTAAATTAAAAAACCATTTTTAATTGTTAAATTATCAGAGAGTTTGTAATTTTTATCGTTTTAAAATAAGTCACTGAAAAAGAAATTTTAATTTCCAACTCTTCGACTCATTACTGAATGAATTTCAAGTAATATAGTCCCGGTTCCATGAAAATCCATAAAAATTGGCGTCAGAAAGTTATAACCCAAAATCTTAGAAATGCGATATCTAAATAAAAAAGCAATAAATAAAAAAAGAATGATTTGCGGGGAATTTGACTTTATTTATAAAAAATATATGGTCGCACTGCTAGGAAAATATTAAGCTAGCACGACACTACCGTAAAATCAATAAATAAATCAAAACAGATTCGAGTAGAATTCGCCACTAATTGTCTGCTGTTGATCTGTAAAGGTATGAAATTAGCAGGACATTTTTTATAAAAGATACGCGATCTCACTTCTAGTGTAATATTAGGATAACAGGGCACTATCAGAAAATCAATATATAAAAAAAACTGATTGGAGGAGAATTTGCCGCTATTTATCCGAAATTGATTCGTATCGGTTCGAAATTAGCCGCATTTTATTTATAAAGAATCGGCGGGGGCACTACCAACATAATGTTAAAGTTTTTAATTAGTAGATTATGCACCTACGAACCAACAGTAAAGAATGTCCCAGATCGCATGTAAATTGAAGGATGGCGCATCGAAGGACGGCGGAGAGGGGAAGCCGCCGAAAAGCGCGACTGCCCGCGGCAGCGAAGGAGCGCGGGACAGTCTATCACGGCTCATTAGTCCCCCAGCACGCCTGCCCTTATAGTCAGCTGCTACACAGCATCGTCGATGCCAAGCCACGGATCAACGCACGGCGAGAGCACGAGAGAGAGACAGAGAGTGAGAGAGAGTGGGAGAGAGAGAGAGAGAGAGAGAGAGAGAGATCGACTGCGCACTGTCCGTGCGGAGAGAGACAGGGACTCCTCCGCCTGCCATCCTCTGCACCTGCCGTCTACTGCTCCAGGTCACACCGTCGGTCACTCACCGTCCGCCGCCGACCAAGGGGTCGGCCTTGCTCCAACAGCAGGCGACAGCCACAGCGGTGCCAACGCGCGGACGGTATGCAGCAGAGCAGCAGCTGCAGCAGCGAGTCTCAAGTCAGACGAGTAACAGTGACTCCCGGCCTAACGTTAGCCAGCGCGTACACGAATAGAGAGTGCGAGGGTTTGTATCTCAGCACAGGAGTCGGCATGACTTCGCGACGATCGGAGCGACAGCCTCCGGATCCTAGTAAAATAGAAATAAGTTGTGGCGCTTGCACAGGGACAGGCAAGATGCCACGTTACAAACAGCGATCCTGCCAGGATTATCGTCGTGCTGAGAGAGCGAAGTTTGGAGAATTGGCTGGCAGGCAGCAACGGTATGAGCGCGGCGAAATTTTCGGGAGTTCGCGAATGGCGGCGAAAATCGCGTTAGAAAATGGCGGATTTTTGAGTTTGGGCGAATTTAAATTCAAAATTCGACCGTTATAAAATTTTCGTGTGCGAGCGTAGAAATTCGAAAATTTCGCAGACGCGGAAACGATTAGAGAGGCGAGCAAAGTCGATACGTTGCTTCGCATAGAGCAAAGGTACGCGAGCGTTCGGTGACTTCGTTTTCGTTCTGCGCGCGTACTTGGGGATTATCGCCGTGTTAATTTATATCGCAGCAATAATTTTAATGAATTAGTTTAAACAATAATTTGGTTTTTTTTTAAATTTTGGTAATTCGGTCATTTTTGTTAGTTAGCAGAGTAAATTTTAATTTTAATTTGGGTTTCTATAGAATTTTCCAAAGAAAATAAATTTTGCTGAATTGTTTGAATAATTAACTTTTTTTAAATTTCTTTTTTTTTAAATTTTTCAGGATTTTGGTGAGAAGTAGATTTTGAATTGTTGTTTGTTTTGTTTTTATATTGTTTAGCTTTCATAGTGATTGCGTGCTCCGAAGTAGAAATTTTATCGGGAGGTAGTAGTTAGCGTGACGTCGCTGTGCGTTTAATTGCACGCGTGCGCAATAGAGAGCGGCAGCGCGTAAGCGTGCCGACGGCGTTCTGCGGGGTGCGTTGCACACGCGGACGCAGATTTTTAGCGAGTTGGGAGAATATTTTATTTTAGGACACCGAAATAGGAAAGTAGACAATTGCCGCGCGCATATGAAAATGCGGCGCAGTTGATTACTAGATTAAGTAATTGACATATTGCATGTGTGTGTTGTGCTGGCTAAAGCTATAATATTTTTAGTTGGATAATTATTGTGACGTGCTCGCTAAAGCTAGTAGTTTTGTTATAATTTATTAAAATATTATTTCTTGTGTCGTGCTAGCTAAAGCTGGTATTTTTGTGATTCGCGCTGTGCGTTCAATTGCAACTGGGACGGCGCCGAGGAATTTTTGGAGCGAATCCGCAAAATGCAGCGGTATTATCGGTTCGCGATATGGATATCTTGGAAGCGGTCCTTTGCGCTTTGACGGAGCGGGTGCTGCAGTGGTTTTGATCAAGTTTCGAGAAAACCATAGTAAATTTCGAGGATTTGAGAAAGTTCGGAGTAGAGTATGAGAGGAGACTCGAATTAGATACGCGCTATTTGCCGCGGTCCTTTGCGCTTTGACGGAGCGGGTGCTGCAGTGGTTTTGATCAAGTTTCGAGAAAACAATAGTAAATTTCGAGGATTTGAGAAAGTTCGGAGTAGAGTATGAGAGGAGACTCGAATTAGATACGCGCTATTTGCCGCTGCCGCCGAGGGAGAAGTCGCGTATACCGGCAGAGGCTTTCTGCCGAGAGGAATGTGTTGTGAGCGCGACTTTGTTAGAAGATAAATCGGGCGGGGACGCGAGAAGTCGGCCGTTGAAATCTGATCGGAAAAAGCGAAGAGCGGAAAGTGTAGGCGCGGCTTCAGGTGGTGGCGGAAATACCGCGATGGATGTGCGAGTCGACGAATTCGTACCTATGAATGCGTAAACGAGCGAGATGACGCAGCAGTTGCACACTCGGATGGACCTTGGCCGCCCCAATAGTAGTGCACTGCCGGCGGCACATACCGTACCTCCCCAGGGAGCATTAGCTCCACGGAGAAACACGCGGAATCGCGAAGGCACAGTATTTGGTTATTTAGTCGACGTGATTATAAGAACAAAGAATTTTGAAGAACATTTGTATTGGTTAGAATTTGTTTTGAGACGGATCGTAGATGCGGGACCCGCGATTAGCTTTGAAAAGTCGGAATTTTGCTGTCAACAAATAGCTTATTTAGGGTATCTATTAGATTCGAAGGGGCTCCGTCCGAATCCAGAGCGTGTCGCGCCGTTGCTTAATTATCCCGCCAAAAAAATGTACATCAATTAAGGTTTCTGCGGATGGTGGGATGGTATGCACGCTTTATAAGGGGGAGAATGAAATAAAATTGCCACTGACAAAATTACTTCGCAAGGAGCAGGAGTGGGTATGGGGAGAGCGCGAGCAGGGAGCGTTCGACAAATTGAAAGAAGCTTTAGCCTCTGGGCCAGTCCTCGCCAGACCCGATTTTAACTGCACGTTTTTGAGCAGGCGGACGCGACAAATTGAAAGAAGCTTTAGCCTCTGCGCCAGTCCTCGCCAGATCGGATTTTAACCGCACGTCTTGCGTGCTGGCGGACGCGTGTGCGCATGCGATAGGGGCGGTGCTGACATAGAATTTTGATGACGGGGAGCATCCGATACCGTATGTAAATCGTGTGCTGAGCCCGGCCGAGGTTAATTATACCGTGATAGAGAAAGAATGCTTAGCGTTGTTGTTCGCCATAACAAAATTTAGGCCATACTTAGAAGGTTATAGGTTTGTGGCGATTACGGATCACAGCGCGTTGACGTGGCTGCGACACAGAAAAGAGCCGACGGGGAGACTTGCGTGCTGGGTACTAGAAATGCAGCAATGGAATTTTGAAATCATTCATAAAAAAGGGGCACTTAATGATGTACCGGACGCACTGTCGCACGATTTGCAGGAAAACGAAATTGCGAGTTTTTCCATCACGGTTGACGCGGTATGCAAAACGGTTGGCAGAGGTACGGACGCAGCCGGAAAAAAATTCCCTCATAAGCGAGTTGATGACGAGATACTCTCTAAATATACGAGCGATCGTCTCCTCGACGCAAGAACTAATAGCGAGGAGTGCTGGCGCCTAGTGGTGCCCGCTGATCATAGAGAGCGGGTCTTGAGGGATGCCCATAGAGAGGGGTCTTCGGGGTATTACGGTGTCTCAAAGACGTATGATAGAGTCGTGCGTGAGTACTAGTGGCCCGGCGCGTGGCATGATGTGCACGACTTTGTGCGGCGCTGTGAGGAGTGCCAGCGCTATAAGTGTATGCAATCTGCACCGCAAGGGTTAATGGGAAAGCGCGTAGTAGAGAGGCCGTGGGCGGTCGTTGCGGCAGTATGATGGAGCTCCCGCGCAGTAAGAATCAATCTAAATATCTGTTGTTTTTTCAAGACCTTTTCACGCGCTGGGTATAAATAAAACCGCTCCGATCAGCTGACGCGAGGGCCGTCTCTAGCGCTATGGAGGAGTTGATTTTATTCAGGTGGGAAACTCCAGACTATTTCTCACAGGTAATGGAAACGAATTTGTGAATAAACACCTGGACAAAGTTCTTATAGAGTATAGGATTAAGCATACCACCACGCCACCATATCAACCGCAAAGCGACCCATTTGAGAGTACGAATAGGATACTAAAAACAATGATCGCGACTTTCGTGGATTCGGACCACAAAACATGGGACAAAAATTTGCACGCGTTTCGGCACGCGATTAACACCGCGACACAAGCGACCACGAATGTTTGTCCCGCGTTCTTAAACTTTGGGAAGCAGCCTAAACCGGTGAAGAGTTTGAGGAGGGAAGTCGAATCGAGAGAGGAAGTAGTACGGATAGACCCCGCGGAATGGTAGAACCGACTAAAAAGGTTAGATGCACTCCGAGATCTGGTGGCTAGGCATATCGACGCCGCACAAGAGCGGCAGAAACAGTATTATGATAAAGGCAGGAGGCACAGGGAATTTTTTGTGGGCGATTTAGTGTTGCGTAAACAACACCCGCTTTCAAATGGAGCAAATGCGTTCTCGGCCAAGTTAGATGTAAGATATGTCGGTCCGTACAGGATCTTGGAAGTCCTCTCGCCAGAGGTTTATGTGTTGGATACAAGCTCGACGAAACAAACCGCGAAAGCGCATGTTTCCGAGCTAAAAAGGTGGATACCACCAAGACATGTAGAATAGACACATTTTGTTTTTTTTTGTGTGTATTGCATGCATGAGTGTATGGCTTATATATATATATATATATATATAACAAAAAATAGTGCGACACCGGCTTAAACATTGCGTCGGCAGGGTTTTGGGAGGATGAACGCCGCCGAGAGAATCACGAGCGGGCAGGTACGGGAAGAAAGAAAAAGAAGAAGAAGGGCAAGGGCCCGAATCTCCAGAAGGAGATCTTGGTGTCGCTATTCGATATCGACCCAATAGTGTGTCAGATGAGCCCGGGGGAAAGAGCGCGGGAGGGGCTGGAGAGGAGTGAAAATTCCTCAACAGTACCAACCGCAGCGCATCCCTCGGAGCGCCCTCCGTTGCGAGCCGCGCGGCTCGGGGGTGACGGGAGATGAGGCAGGCGGCCACCGCGCCTCAGATCCCGCCGCATGACCCGGGACGGCGCGGAAAGAAGTGAGAGAAGAGGAGTCGGCTGTCCGGGGAAGGCAGGGAAGTACAGCGGCAAAACATGCCGCGGCGAGGACGCCCGAGCTTGCGAGGAAACGCAGACGTGGCAAATGGTTCGGGCGATATGGGTGCCGCGTAAGGCGCACCTAATTTGGAGGACTGGTCCACGTACCAGTAGACGCGCGCGTGGTTGCGAAGCCGTTCACGCGCTTCAACTGCCGACTTCCAGGACACCGCATGGCACAGTGCGCAGAGCCACGCATCATGCTCGGCTGCTATGACTGCGGACGGCTTGAGGTGACTATGCGCATGTGACAGCCGCCGTGGCATCTCACTCCTCGTTTCTTGCAGAAAAAGGGAGACAGCCGCCATGGTGGATCACTCCTCGTTTCTGGCAGAAAAGAGGGAGACAGCCGTCATGACGGCAGCGCAGGCTGTTACTTCGCGCGCTGTGCGATCTTACCGTGGGTGATGGAAGTGGCGACGCTTTCCGTGGGAAACGCGGAAGTGACGACCAGTGGCAAGCCCGGGGGAAAGAAGAAGTGTCGGCGCGCGAACAAAAAGAAAGCGCAGCATCCAGCTTTGACCCCGGTGCCTCCGCCGCCTATGATTGAGGAGCCAAAACCGAGCGTGAGCCGAGGCACGTCCTTCGAAAGGTTTTTCCGGAGTTTAAGGCGGATGTCTTCCCATACACAACAGCGGTTAATTAGAGTGTGGAAGGGAGAGCAAGCATGCTCGTCAGATTCTTCTGACGGAGCGGCTCGCCGCGACCATTAGAGAGATTCTCCTGGGTTTTTCCCGGAACCCAGGATGCGAGGTAGAGAGGCGCCGAAGGCGCATGGAGCCAAGAGCGCAAAGACCGTTTCGAAGTAAGTTATGCATGAAAAGAGGTAATTGCATGAAATAAAAATGGGAAAATAGAGAAGAGGGAGTAAAATATGGGAGTGAGTACTAAAAAAAAAAAATCTTGGGGTTAAGAAAGATAGTCGCTGGCAGCTGACTTGCGCGCACAAGAGCGAAGCATCTTAGAGCTTCTTTGGTGGGCATCGAAAAAAAATTTTAATCTAGAGTACACATATCTAGCGAGTGTACGAGGCGATGACCACTCGTGGGCACGGGAATTCTGAAGCCGCTGATATCGGAGAGATTTACGGCTTGGGAGAGACAGACAGGGTCTCCTCCGCCTGCCAGCAGCAGAGCAGCAGCAGCAGCGAGTCTCAAGTCAGGCGAGTAACAGTGACTCCCGGCCTAACGTTTGCAAGCGCTCGCACGAAAAGAGTGTGCGAGAGTTTGTATCGCCGTTGAGCGCATGGCGATCACCCTTAGCTTGGTGTGCGGGGCTGATAAATCCCCGATTGTGAGGCCACGCCGTTCCGTTGGCGTAGAGTACGCGTCTATATAAATACCGTTGTTCGCCGAGTGAATTAGAGGCACGCAAATTAATTGACGGGATACTTATGTTCCTTTCGTATAAATAAAGAGAAAGTGTTTTATACTTGAGTGTGATTTGTTACGAGCGCCTATCCAAAACATTCCTCTCTTTGGCATCCCACCGACCCCGCGACGATCGGAGCGACAGCCTCCGGATCCTGGTAAAATAGAAATAAGTTGTGGCGCTTGCACAGGGACAGGTAAGGTGCCATATTACAACCTATAAACAGGATATTAACGCCTCATTACACCTTATATAGTCAATTTTCGCTTATTATTTAACAAAATTGGATTTGACGCAGAAGTATTAAATACAATAACTATAAATAACATCGGAAAAATCAATAAAACATTCCAAAGATCATATAATTATAAAAATATAATAATATAATATCAAATATCAATTGATGTTGAACAAAAAGAATCAAAATTAAAATTATGTAATATTAAATAAATACATGTTAACAGGTTCGGTGCGGCGACGAAATTTTGAATAATTCAATACTTTTCCATTATTTTTCGAATATTTATATACTCCTATTTTATATTTTCGTTTGAGCAAAATAAATGATTTTTCTGAAAGTCTATAACAAGAAATTAATTAATTACAAGAATTACTCATTTTTACTATATTTTTCAACAATTAAAAGAAAAGGGTTTAAATTAATCCATGGTACAATATGTAAGATGTCGCACGTAACACGTTGTAGTAATATTATATTTACAGAAAAAACTTGTGTAATGTATGTGCTGAATATTTAATATAGATTTTAACATGGCAAATTGAGATATACAAAGAATATAAATGTACTAGCTGACTGTCAGTGTCACCGTATCATAGGAAACCATTAGACAGTCAAGTCTCACTGGGTAGTATGTAAAATACATAATAATGTATTTCAATGTCATTATGTATTTTGCAGACAACCCAGCGAGACTTGCCTATCTAATTGTTTCTACCAACTGTAAGACTGATGAAGTTAGCTAGTATATACATTCCAATATTTGTATATAACAATTTACCATGTTACAATATCTATATTAAATACAAAACATATGTTGATCAAAAGTTTATTTTTGTGAATATTAAAAAACATTAAAATATAACAAACCCCCTGTGGCGAGTTCTTATGTCCTACCTGAACTTCTAAATTAACCTGACTAATCTACCCAGTAATAAAAACCTACCCGTAGCCTACCGAAACACACACACTGCACTTATAAAATTTTGCTTTATTCCCTTAGTACCTATTCCCTCACATTATGAAGTACTGATACTCTTAAATCGTCGCTTCCTATGAAGACTAACACATTTCAGATTTTAGGCAAAGACTAGCACATTTCAAACTTCCGTCGAAGACTAGCACATTTCACGCCTTTGTCGCGAAGACTAGCACATTTCATCGCCCCACCGCGAAGACTAGCACATTCACGGCCCTCCTGCGAAGACTAGCATATTACACCGCCCTGCCAGAAACAGTAGGACATTAAAGCGCCTTTGCCGCAATGTCTAGCATATGTCAGTGCCTTAATCAGAAATTCACTAATAATAGAAAAATGTTTAAAAATCCGGATTAATTATGTTTTGTTATAAAACGCAATGAAAAAAACAATTTCATTGTTAAGTCGAATTCAGTAATTTATTAAAATTCGAATTTAATATTTCGCAATATAAATTTTCAATCGTACATTATTTATTCAAATTTCTTGTACCTAAACCATTATTTTTATGTAGGAATAAACTGTCGATTTAATGTGACAGAAAGTACTTCCTCTCGTATATACAGCGATCAGTTTGTTGGAAGACACCGAAATGTGCTAGTCTTCGCGGCAAGGCGCTGGAATGTGCTAGTCTTAGCGGCAAAGGGGTGAGATGTGCTAGTATTCGCGGCAAAGGTGCGAGATGTGCTAGTCTTCTCGGCAAAAGCATGAAATGTGTTACTTTTCGCTGACAGGTTTCGAAATGTGCTAGTCTTCGCGGCACGAAACGAAATGTGCTAGTCTTTGCAGGAAGCGACGAAATGAACTGCTGGAACTGCAGGGGCAACAAAGTAGGGCTGGCCGGTCCAGGTTGCCGCTACTTCAAGAACATCAGTCTGTGTAGATTAATAGCCCATATCATCTGCTGGAAAAGAAGGACTGGTGAAGACCTTCACTCCTTTCACTGCCGGAGACAGCATGAAAGATATTTTAGACATTCCAAAATTAAACAGTTGCCGTTTTCAGAAAAGGTTTTTTTAAAGACTTTCTTCAAAATAATGCCCAGAACTTTGGTTTTTTCGAACCTTTGCGTCTAATATCGCAGTTTTCTTGATATTTCTATATCCAAAAACATATCCCACAGTTTCCGCCGAATCGGAGAACCGGACCCCTGACCCTATCCTAGTCAGAATGATTCACTGTATCTGAGCAATTTTTCACTGGTTCGGTATCATGATCATCCAAAACAGTCCTGTTCGACGAGGACAAGTTTTTACCATGGAAATTTAAAGTTTAGTTTGTTTTGTAGCATATAATGTGAAGTTTTGTTCAGAATGGGATTCAAAAAGTAACCAAAGTTACAGCTAGTGAAAGTTGTGGTATTGTTAAACAATTCACATTTTAGGCTGTATGAATTGATAATTGAAATTTATTTTAATTAATCATAATTTAAATTCCATAACATTCTCAGGCCTCAAAAAACTTTCTTGTATAATCCTTCTATTCTTAATATTCTATTGGTTTTATAAAGAAATGTAGACCAAAAACATAACTGAACTGTAAAAATCTGACATAAATAAGAAAATATCGCATTAACCACACACCACTTGTCATTTACATATCACCTACATGTTTTGTTATGTTTACGAAAAGATTTTATCGCTCTGCTATAAAAAAAATTGGTGGTTTCTACGCAGCCTACTGGTCTAGCGCGTATCCTCCACACCTTTATTATCCTTTCCTAGTACATCATATATACCTATAATTTTTCCTCTGAGGACCTCTCTTTTTTCATCACTGTTTTCCATAACCTTTCATCCATCCCGCATTCGCCCAGAGATATGCCTGTGGGAAGGGGAAAACCTATAGGCAAACCACGTGGGATAAATCCTAATTAGGTAAACCCGCCCCGGGATGGTCGGTGTATTGGAATAATTCAGTTTGGGTGTCTAGGTCACATTCCGTAGGCTTAGACACCGAAACTGTATTTATCCACACCCCTAACCGATCACACGAAATTTTCACAGCGAAAACCGCAGTTACCCATCCAAGTACTGACCGCGCCCAATGCTGCTTAACTTCGGTGATCGGCCGAGGCGACTGCGCTACCTGCCAAACTGTCGGTCATCGCTCTGCTATATTATAATGTAAAAAATTTATAATTCTCGGGCAAGCGCGAGCTAATGTCTTTCAATGAAAATTCACTGAAGGGTAAAACTTCCTTTTGCTCTCGTCCACGGGATCTGGTGAATGTCGCCAGCAAAAGAAGGTGTTTCGTCCTGGCTACTGGATTGGACTCATCAGTGATGATCCAGTAGCCGTCATCAGACACCTGCTGCAAGCTCTTCATGTGGCATATATAAGGAATTTAGAGTATTATTCCTCTATTGGAAGTTTAACCCTTCAGTAAATTTTCACTGAAGGACATTAGCTCGCGCTTGCCCGAGAATTATTAATCTTTTACATTATAATATAGCAGAGCGATAAAATCTTTTCGTAAATAATCACTACCGATTAGGACGTAATATCGGTTCCTGGCTTTAACCGCCAGATGGACTATTGTTTCTCAATAGAGGAATAATACTCTAAACTCCTTATATAAGCCGCATAAACAGCTTGCGGCAGGTGTCTGATGACGGCTATTGGATCATCACTGATGAGTCCGATCCAGTAGCTAGGACGAAACACCTTCTTTTGCTCGGGACATTCATCAGATCCGGTAGAGGACAGCAAAAGGAAGTTTTACCCTTCAGTGAATTTTCACTGAAGGACATTAGCTCGCACTTGCCCGAGAATTATTAATTTTTTACATTTTTTTATATGGTTTGCAGGCGTAAAATTTATTAATGACTAAGAAAGTTTAATTCCCAGATGTTGGGAATAAGTTTAGTAACCAATAGATTGGTACGAAGAAAATAAAGAATGAAACTATTTTAAATTTTAACATTTGTTTTACTTGGTTTATTAGTGATATTATGTATAAATTGGGTTGAAAAGTTCAAGTATTTTCATTTCTATTATTTATCCAAATTTCAAAAAATGTTCGAATATAATCTATCATTAATATACAGTTTGCTTTAAAGAGAAATTTAAAATAATAACCTAACTTAATCGTAATAGTCTGAAATGAAGAAGAAAATATTTCAGTTTTTACACGTAACTAGTGCCATGTATAATATCATTTACCTAAATATATTTTCAAAGACGGTTTTCTAGCCTAAAATGTATTTAGAAAGAAGTAATTTTATTCCAGAAATTCTATTGCTGTTTGCAATTACGAATAGATTTATTCAATAAAAGCCAAGAATTGATTCGCGATCGTACCTTCGTCAAGGTAAGACGTGTTTACGAGTGCTCTCGTGCTCACGGGTGTGTATACTTGAGTGGAAAATTTTTCGCGGAAGTGTA
>JAPYZP010002906.1:0-12829 GCA_030522985.1 Torymus sinensis
AATAAATCACAAGTTGATATGTACACATGTACACGAGAAGAGAATAAATTAAACAAGTATATGGGCAAATCAATAATACTTTTAATTATTTTGTGACTAATTTGTTAGGTAATTTATGGCTGCGTGGCCCGCGAAGCACATAAAAGAGACAGGGTGTAAAATCTCCAATTTTTACGTAGAAAACAAGTCTTGTAAACCATACTAGTGTGTCGCGCAGGCCTCAGTCTGGGGATGGAAAAGAATTCCCAAAAAGTCCACTTTTTGTCACTCTCGAAAAGTGGAACTTTTTCAGACAGTTTTGTACATCCCTAGGTTGCGGCCTGCGTGGCACATTAATATAGATTACAGGACTGGTTTTCTACTTAAAAATTGAAAATTTTACACACAGCCATAGCAGGCATAAATTTATACCCCAAAAAAAGAAGTCTCACAGTGAGTTAAAAGTATCATGGTTTTGCCGATATACATATTATATCAGACTACTCAAGACCGAAAAACTTCTAGGATCTTCTTTTGGTCTGTATGTCAACCTCGGGATGCTTATTGCGAATGTGCTTCAGCAGATTGCAGTGGAGTTTCGATCTCTTCGAGCATGGCGCGACAACGAGCTCTGATGGGCGTACAGTTTTCCGCATCTGTAGCACATGTGCGGCAATTCCCTTGTCACTGAAAAATAAAGTATCCAGCAATGAGACGGAAGAAAGAATAGGGATGATTTATTTTCAGTCTTTTACGTGTTTACCACAGCAATCCTAACGTAACATCACACATTTATGTTTACATAAGAATACAATGTTATACGGTAAATATTGACATTT
Organism: Torymus sinensis; assembly: GCA_030522985.1. Lineage (NCBI taxonomy): Eukaryota > Metazoa > Arthropoda > Insecta > Hymenoptera > Torymidae > Torymus > Torymus sinensis. The sequence goes on from JAPYZP010002906.1 coordinate 819, forward strand.
AAAGTAGCAATGATAGTATATAATCGCAATATTTTTCAAAAATAACTTACTTCATTAATAATATTCGACATAAATAATTTCAAATAGATTGTTTGAGCGTTTGACAAAAGAAGTTTATTTTACAGCTACATCATTGTTACAATAATTAAATTGGATTAAACGAAGATGCGCTATAGGATTCATTTGGATGGTATTCAGCGATGTGTCTTAGCAAGTTGTAGTGCATAGGAATGACGTCTGTACAAAATGGACAATTGTATAGTCTTCTACCGCAGACTTCGCGAAAGTGGCGATTCAAGGAACCTTTGGTCTTGTAAAATTTCTGACACTCGCTGCACATGTAACCTGAAAAAATTCAAGAATAAAATTAATTAGTTATGATTAAATTAGCCAGAAACAACGAAGTTTGATTGTAAAATTATGAAAACTCTTCGCTTATATAAAAGAGAAAGAACAAAAACGAAGAACCATAATATTGATGTTGGTTTACTATAAATTACAATAAAAACTGCGCCTTTTATTGTTTCATCAAAGCATTCCTGCAGACTTTATTAGCAGGCTTACGAAAATACATGGGTACATAAATACTAGCACTCGGAAATGTAAAATTATAAATTATCTTCTTCAAACGTACTAAGATCGTCTCTTCGGAGCGATAGTCTATTTCATAGTGTATAGTAAAGCGTAAGCTGAAAAAAAAATATCAAGGAAAAAGAAACAAACAAAGCTTTAAGGATTATTCAGTCATAGGTGTAATCACAAAAATAATAGTGTAATGTAATTATTGAACTGCATTGATATAGCTGAGGAACTAGATTGAAATATTAAATGTACGTATTTTCCTTATTATAACTCGCCGCTTGATAGAATATCGAATTTTCAATACTTTCTGCTACCTCTGCATGTATAATAATATATGTATCTACACTTTGTATTAGATTTTCATTAATACAAAACAATAGTTGCATTTTCTTATGAATATCCATTCTTTTTACTAAATCAGAAAAGCATCAGAAAATTTTGAAAAACGATTATGACAAAGATGTTGTGATATACTACGCACTTGAAGTAAGCATTGATTTTCAAAGCAAACATCATGATAGGACTAGGCAACGCAAACTCCTATCTACGGACTTCACAAACTATTTTTGTTTTTGAACGCTCAACTGCTCTTATGCACTAATGTGGAACATAATTTTCTTCTTACATTTTTACATAAGCTATAAATTTTGTACAATTTTTTGAATGGGAAAATATATGTCTGAAGTCAACGTATTTTAATTTCAATTACCATTATTTCAAAACTTCATTTCACTTTCGGTGAAAAAGTACAAGTTTCTATACAATTATCCTCTTGAATAAATTTAAATAAGTCTATTCTCTGTGTTTTGATTTTTCATATTTTGCTATTACAAGATCGTACCATTATATTTTGTATCATGCGCCAATAGAGTTATAGCCAACAAACACGCATTATGGAAATCTCTCCCTCACACTTTACCGTTTTCTAGATATTTATAAATTCTTTTAAATCGTGTCAGTACGATAGTAGCTATATTTTTGTCTACTTTGTGCAATAAATATTCAATAAAATAAATAAAATTTTGTTATTTTTTAATTTACAAAAAGAATGATTTTTATCAAAATTGTAAACAATTTCATTTTTCATTTATTACAATAAAAATATTTTTAATAAGTAGTTGTATATTTTAGAGTTAATTTTTTATTAATATTTTTATTCTTATTAAGTAAATAAATTAAATATAAATATATAATTTTCGAATTATTAAAAATATATCACGTTAAACAGTCGAATAATTATTTTTTCATTATATTAAATTAATTTTTAGACAAGTAAAATAATACCTTTTAAGTACCTTACGTATGTTTCATTTAAAACAATAAATATGTTCTATTAGATAACATGTATCCGTATGAAAGGCAAGTTTTTAGTTAACTAAATCATCCCTTTGTGTGTGAAGGAAAAATTTGATTACATTTTCCGAAGAGGAACTGTTGTTTCTCACAGTCATTATTGTTGTTTTACAATTTAGTACTTATGTAAATATTTGGTAGTGATGAATAAATCTTGAATCGAAAAATGTTAAAAATACATCATTTTTCCATTGTCTATGTTATAGTACAATTTACTTATGATCAAGAAAATTTGAGAGAAAGATCAAATACCGAATATTAATTACATTTATCCTGCCTGACTTTGCAAGTTTTTTCAATAAATAATTAATAGTATTCTCTGCCTATTAACTAGATATTGTCTTTTATGATGCATACGAGATAACTGCTTTTAAAAGTTTCTGTTAATTAAATAAGGGTACTCGTTATAAATTGTACTTGCTTGTTCTTATAATATCATTTTTATGCGCAAACAAAAATAAAAAAATGACTTATATCAACATTGTCTTCCTATCAGAATTCATTGGAGAGTTGAACTATACTAATCAGGCTTTATACTAAACTTAACCTTTCCTTTACTAAGAAACATTAAAAGATTTGATTTCTGATGAAATAAATTATTTAAATTAAAAACTAAGAAAGCAATGCCGATTGAAATAACAATTTTGACTTAGAAACTTTTGATGTAGCAATCCTTAACTTTAATCGTTTTCTTACTCATACATAATACTGAAAAACGAAAATCTAATTGTTTTTTTTTTATAGCAACTGTGACAGCTTTAAACAATCACATCATCGTAGTATTTCCATGGTACTGTTCCGAAAAATGTTCACTTTTGCCTGACACCTAATATATACCTAACAGCCATACCTGACGATCTCTGGTTTGTCCGTCCTAGTAAAGCAAAGGTTCGCATTAATAATAAAAAAGCAGCACACGTTTCACGCCGTCTAAGCTAGCGCCATATCATCATTGTTGAGCAGCCAGTCCCGGCTTTTCTCACGTATTGGGCGACGACACCTTGAAGTGCTGCTCGGCCTGATGGGCGTGAAGTATAAAAGCCTTGAATGCGGCGAATGAGCAGAGTGAGCACTTGAACTGGGGCGGCTCGCACTTGTGCTTCAGGTAATTGCTCCACATCTTGTAGAACTTGCTGCACTTGGTGCAGGTGTAGCCGAGCATGTGCTCGCCCACGTACGTCTTACGATAGGCTGTGAACACAGAAAGCACATGTTGATAGGTTAGTTTTAGGTTTCGACGAGACTCGCGTTGTTTGGATCTGTTTTTTTTTTGTTTTGGTACGGAGGACGATAGACAGGTGTGTGTGTGTGTGGGGCGATAGAAAGAGACAACCTTAAAACTCAATGGCAAAAGTCTTCAGCGCACTCAGCGGATAATAAAATTCAAGCAATGCATGATCTACGAGATTCGCTCGGCTACTTTGGTGGGCTTTATTGGATTTGCTTAGGATTTGTTGATAAAACAAACGCATTTATACGATAATAACTACATTGTTCATTGTCGTAGATGTTTGCTAATAATAACAATAATATATCGAGATAAATTACACATTTTTAATATAAAAATAAGAATGACAGAATACAATGAAAAAACTTTTAGACTCTATGAAAGGTGTGGCTCGTATACCAACAAACACTTATTGTTACATTAAGATCCACATTTTCTAAGAAAAATAATAAATTAATATATAGATTATGTATTTTCTTGTACAAAGTTATCTGTCTACAAAAAACTGATGTAATCATGTTGCGAAATTTGATGATCATCCTGAAAAAATAATGATGTGTATTAGTAAAAGTGTAGCATTAAAATAGACATAGATTGTCATAAATATTCTTAATTAATTCTCCAAATATAAAATAAAAGTACTCAATTATACAACAAATTTTATTTTAACTGCAATAAACAGTACAATTCATAAATAATTTAGAAAATATTCTTATTCGATGCTAATAAAATATGATTAGTAAAATAAACATATTTCTACAACATGAATTTCAACGAATCCGCAATAAAAATAAACGGCACCCATAGACTATTTTTCGGTAGAACAAGTTTTACATTAAAGTAGCTTTTGCAATATATATATATTTAAAAAGCCTAAGGAACGTTGTTGATACAGTCTATTAAATTTTAAGAATAAAATTTCAATGGAAGCAAAATCAATTTGGCCGCTCTTCTGGACTTAAAAAAATCCAGTCTCTCGCATATTTTTGTTGAGAGATGAAATATCAATTCGTTCGACACGTCTAGCTGTGATGCTTTCGCTTGTGATTGTCGATGCACCATCTGTGGGGACTCTGATAGCTGCACAGATCGCAGCTGAGCCGCGGCTTGGCATTGACGCACTCGTGCTTGCGGTGCCGCCACAGCGACCTGTGCACCGCGTAAAATTTTCCACAATCCGCGCAGACGTACGGATACTTCTGCCGATTGAGATCGGATAACGACGAGTGATGATAGCCCAATCCACCTTTACCATCTGATAACCAGTAAGTAGCTGAAACAAGATCGAACGGTACTGTTAGTAAGGGAGGAAACGATAGAAAAAATTACGTGACATTGGCCAATTTTTTATTTTTACAATAGTGTATAGTCGAATGTTGCCACTTGGAAGCAGTTGGGAGTGTGTGAATGTATATTGTTCCAAGTATTATTAGTTCGTTTGGTTAACGATTTTAGTCAGTTTTGAAATAATATTTTCTTTTTTAATTGAGAAAAGATAAAAAAATTTATTTACAGAACAAAAGGTCTACGTGAAAAATAGTACTTACATTTACTAAATAACGTGTGTTGCAATATTTGGAAGGACAGTCGTGTATCGTTCGTATATGGTAATCTAGTAAAAACAATACTCATGGACATGAAGCAAATATTATTGTAAATAAGATTTTATTTAAAAAATTTTTAATATAAGAAATAAATGATAATTACAATTGTTTTTCTATGTACAAAATATAAAAATGCTCAAAAATCGGACATCGCTGGGGAAAACGTTTGTAACAAAAATTTATAACTACTATCACTCCTGTACTTTGTTCGAATGCTGTAAAAATTAATTGCAATTATTGCCCCGGCGAGATCAAATTCGAATATTTTCAAGAAATATAATGATAAATGTGATGACTATCCATTTTTAAACAGTTATTTTGGATAATGATGGTAAATAACAATGTACCTTATTACATGCGTAAAATACGATTTTAAATCGTTTAAATGCGCAATGAACGATGCAATACATAGTTTTCTATAAAAGCTAATGGTTAAGGCTACTTCGTCGCTATCGAACTTACTGTGAGAATTAATCATTTTATAATATATATTAATTACGTATTGTGTATAATTCCAAAGAATTTCAGCTCGCCTCAATTGCTACAAGGTTTATACTACTTTTTACGTATTGTAACCAGCTAAATAAATTGTATTGTTTATCAGTTAAAATACTTATTTTTGTTAGGTATACTTATAAATTAATCAATATCGTTTAAATATTGATTATGCCTTGTGTCATGTTTCTCAAATTACTTCAAAACGATGTTTAACTACGTAAAGCTACAATAAAATTTTGAATTGAGTAAAAATCTTAATTTCTATCGTTAAATCTGAATCCATATTAAAATTCTTAATTATCAAAAATATTCAGAATAACGTTAATAGCTGAATAATTTTATTTTTCAACTTACTCGATATGCGCAACGAATCATTATATGAATTAACGTAGTATTTTTAGAATAATATCTTTACCCCTTCAAAAGCGGTGTTAATGTGTCGCTTAATTTTGAATATCGCTCATTTATATAATCTCTGAATACATTTAACAAAGTAAACAAACATAGACTGCACGTACTTAGTTATACATTAATAATACATAAAATCGTCGTCTGGACGATAAAGCGAAAACGCTTTATCAGTCTATAACCACCGGTTATCAACCAAAAGTTTAATCTAATATAAAAATACTCGAAGAACTAACGGAAAATGTTACTTATTTTGTTTTGCTTCTTTTATTTCTAGGAACTCGTTAAACTATGGAAGCCAAAAGTATACTCTCGCCGCAATTTTTCCGACTTCTCAAGCCAACGACAAGTCATGGTCTCTATCAATAAACTGTCGCGTATACGCCAACGAAAATAACGAAGACAAAGGGGAACCTACGGCCGCGCGCTCACTCGACGTCCGGTGGCCCGGTGGCGCGGCTAACCGAGCAGTTATCCTCGTGGAAGGTCTTCATGTGCCTGCGCACGCACGAGGTGTACTTGCTGCGGAAGTTGCACAGGTGGCAGCGGAACTTGACGCTGCCGCGGTCGTGCACGTTGCGCACGTGGCGCTCGACGTTCGCCTTGTACATGCTCTTGTAGTTGCAGAAGTTGCACTGGAAGACGGCGGCGCGCGGGTTCATGCGGCAGGTGAACTGCGCGTGACGCTTCAGAAGCACCTTGTGCTGGAAGCTCGCCCTGCAGTGAGGGCACACATACTGCTGCTGTGGCTGGGCTTTCGAGGTTGTGGCGCTGCTGCTGGGCCACTTGTTCTCGAGGTTGCCCAGGGCGCCGTGGAAGCTCGTGAGGTAGTCTGAAACAGAAAGGCAGAGGTGTTAGTGGAGCGAAGGTTGTGTGTCTAGTGGGTGGGTTGTTGTTGTTGTTGTTGTTGTTGTTGTTGTTGTTGCTGGTTCTACGTTTATTTTTCATGTTTTTTTTTTGTATAATAACTTTCTACGATTTTGGTGCTGTTTTTCAGAGAAGTGTTAGTCATCTTCATAGGCGTGAGTGTCTATCGCGCGTTATAAGAGAGGGTTTTGCAGATGCCGCCGTTAGCTGGAATTATCGAAATTACTTAAAATTATTACACCGTTACTCGAGAGAAGAAAAAAAAATGTAAGATGACATGACTGTTTCTTCATTTTGTGGCAGCTGTGGAAATAATGTTTACGTAATATTAGTAAAGAGACTATACGCTGCTGTCAAATATTATAATTTTATTTTTATATTGGCGAATGTTTACTATATTACAATATATAACGATACATTTTATTCAATACTCTATAATACAATAACTCTACTTTAGAAAATAGTGTATATACCTTAAAAATAAATAATCGATCTTAATAAAAGTAAAAAGATCGTCAATAGAATATCTAAAGTTAACATAACAATTCCTTGGTAAGTAAAAGGTACGAATTGTTAACTAGAATAAATAGTTTGATTGGTACCCCGTGTAAACAAAATAACGTTTGGCCAAAGTTTACCCAAAATTGAATATCCCAAACTTGGGTAAACTTTGGTCAAACGTAATTTTTTTTACACGGGACCTTACTTCGCAATTACTATGAAATAACTCAATACAGGCTCTATACCTAATCCAAGCACAATAATAATACGCAGTTTCTTCATCTTACCACAATACACTCTTGAAAAATAAGTCTTTTTTATTTCTTTAGCAAAAATCTTTATGACTAGCTCTATCGCACAAAGTAACGTATAGCAACGGCTACCCTTCAACAGACACTCTCGTATAAATGTACAAAGCAGACTCTCTCCGACGCGTTCCATCCTCGTGGCAAAAGTCTTTTCTTCTTCTTCATCGCGGCTCCTCAGTAGTAAAGCTGAGTCTTGTGCTCGCGCATGATGTGGTACTTGAGCAGCGTGTTGATCCTCGCGCGATGGCTGCAGAACGGACACGGATAGAGCGGCTGTATCTGGCAGAAATAATTCATGTGCTTCTTCAGGCTGCGCCAGTCGCTGTACTTCTTGCAGCACTTGAGGCAGCACAGGTCGCGCTTGCAGCAGCGCCAGACCTCCGGCGACAGCGTGCTGCAGAAGAGCACAACTGAAACAGAGCCCGGAAGAAAAGACGTTCGGGTTAGTTTCGTTATCTTTGGTTGCTTGCGCGGGAAGATTGGTGGGTTTTACGTGTCGTGAAATCGAAAGAGAACTTACACAGGCGAGTATGACTCTTTTCGTACTCTTGCGAAGCGGGCATTCATTGTATTTGGTGGCTTTTTTTCGAGTGTGATTTCGGAAAAGAGATAGTTCAAACGGATAATATTGAAATTGAATAAACGTGAGAGTCGTTTCTTATAGAGAATAAATAATGGAATGGAAGATGCCTTGAAAAAAAAAATAATTTCGTAAAAGTAAAAATTGGATTTAATTGTATAATTTTTAATAGTTATAATACAGGTTTATGTTCGATTCTAATTGTCTATTTTAAAACTAACTTACGTCGATCATTAAAATTATACGTGAGTCTTCATGGCGTGAATATTGCATTTTTAATGCAGGTCTTCGAGTATTCTTCTAACTTTGGCGAAAAACGTGTTGAGTAGTAATTGTTGAAAAAAAAGTAATAGACCGGTGTATTAGAAACTATTCAAGTCTTTAATATTTGTACTTGTGTAACATTACATAGAAGGTTGCGACATAAGGAAAAAAAAAGATTTTATAGTAGCAGTCGTAAATATTAATCGACTCTTAATCTTCTAAATGGCAGAATCTTCATAAATAGGTTAGTATCAGCACATTGATCCGACGACAAAGCTAAGCTTGTTACACGCATTTACAAGGCACATACAATCATTAGTGTCCACAGAAAAATGTGTGAAATTATCACTCGTACATCAAATTTTCACGATTATAACTCACAATTGATTTTCTTGAGTAGAATCCTACAGGAAAGCATAGTTAATCCGGACTCTACTGTTACATAATTAAAAACTATAAGCACCACACAAGCGCATTTAATTTGCTCAAATTACAAAACATGTCATGTTCGTAAGCTTACATTACAATCAATGTAAATCTAAAAAAAAAAAATCTAAAATATTCCTAAATACGTAATAGATAAACTATATACCTAAGTATCGATATCAATGATAAATTTAAGCACCCTATACGTTCGCTTTGGCGAAATAAAAATGAATAAAGGAACGGAAAATCTCTCGCGTCCTCTTCACGTGTTCTTGTAGCGCCGGCAAGTTTTCTGGGGAGGCCGATAGATATTGTGATACTGGAGCAGATGTCGGCGCAGGCTGACGTTCTGCGTGAAACTCTTCTCGCAGAGGTCGCAGGCGAAGTTCTTGCGGCCGCCGCACTCGAACTTGAGGTGCTTCTTCAGGCTGTAGCGCGACTGATAGGTGCGCCCGCAGTTGTCGCAGCGATTGCCGTCGAGGAAACGCTCGCCGCCCTCCACTAGCACGATGTGTCCTGCAAAATATGAAGAAGACAAAAAGGGACGCGTGAGAATGTGTCTTGAAAAGGCTCACGTCCGTTCGTGGGTGAGCGCGCGTGCGTGTGTGTGGTGGTTGCTGTTATATATAATAATGATGCGTTTAGGGAGCGAGAGAAAAAAAAGAGCGCAAAAAGAAAGTATAGGCGGATCGCAATCGATGGGGGAAGGTAAAAAAGATGCGGTGAACTTACGTGTTCTCTTTGTTTCTTTTTTTTTTTGTTCGACCTTCGATGAAGAGAGTGAATCCGGAGAGCCCAATGATGAGATAAGGTAGTAGTAGATTGTTGCAGGGGAGAGTGAAAATACTAGAGTACTTACAAGAGATAATCGACTAACGGAAAATTAAAAGAGAAAATAAAAGTGCTACGAAATGTTGAGAGGAAACGTACAGTCCAGTTGCAGGTTACTAGAATTAAAATTGTGAATAAAACGAGAGATTGGCAACGAGTGTCATGGGTTGAAAACATTATTATATCTATTTGTGTATTTCGTACATGGTTTTTATAAGGCTGCATATACAACATTCACGTAACAATTTTTGCACACATAATTTCATCTCTATTACAGAAATAACGTTGCATAATGACGCATAAATAAATATTTTCTTGTGAGGCAATAATAAATGACGTTAATATAAGTAAGTCATTTTACAAAAAATATTCATTCGATGTACATATATATATATATATATTTATATATTCCACGTTTGAGATCAGAGCTAACTTATTGAAATTGCGTATAAAAAACAAAAGTTAAGTACGTAGTTAAAGTTCTGCTATCATTGCGATAATGACGACGTTCAGTACGTAACCCATTGTGGCACCATTTGTACTGAAAAAATCGCTCTTTAACACTTTCTCCAAATTTTCAATAATACTTTACATAATATTGCGCTACATCCAACAATCAATCCTGAAGGGGCACGCGCAAAAGCTGTCGATTCGATTCTCCGTAAGGGTAGAAGAGCAGCCAACCGTTCCTCGACCCCTCGTCAGCTGTTCTCGGATCGATATCCCCTCTCCGCTAAGTAAGTCACTGGGGCGGCGTGCCGCTGTATTTCATCCCCCTCCGCGCCTCCCTCACGTCGACGTTGTGGTGAACCAACAGGTGTCTGTGCAGACTCGCGTTTTGCGTGTACTTGTTGGGGCAGAGGTAGCACCAGAAGCGCCGCTGTCCGCCGCACTCGAACTTGACGTGACGCTGAAGATTGTGCTTCAGCGAGTAGATCTTGCCGCAACGCTGGCACTGCAGTCTCTCGCCCGAGCCGTCGTTACTCGCCGCCGGCTGAGCTATCCTGCTGCTGGGCGGGGTCAGCGAGTAGTCGATGTCGTAGTAATCTGAAAAAGAAGAAGAGGGGCGGTTGGTTAGCAGAGGCTGCGACACGGGCGAGGACGTTTTGGTTGTTGTTGTTGCGATATTAGTTGCTGATTGGGTGGTATAGAGCGGGTGTGAAGGATTAAGGCTTGCTCTTATTTCTCTTCTGCTCGTGTAGAGGTTGCTTTATTGTCAAAAATAGCGAGGAACAGGTTTTTTTTTTGCTTTAAGATACATTACATTTGATGCATTTGAGTAACAATCAATTTCTTTTGTTTTTGTTTTTCCTCTCCCTTTTCACAAACGCAGCGATTCCTTATAATATGATATATTTTATAAATAAATTCAAAGATAGATTTAGAGTTAAAAGTTTGTTTCGAAAACGTCTTGCATAACGAACGCACTTGCCCAAGTACGTGTATATAATATAATAAATAAAATAAGTAAAATTTCTATCAGTCTCATTTCAGTCTTCCTAAGAAAGCATCGTCAAGTGTAGAAAACTCATCGGCGCATCCGGCTACTCGATATCACAGCTCGAGACGTCATCATCGTGAACCAACTACCCTGCACGTTTGTCATTCGAAGATCCTCTTGGGCATCATATATCTGGGCGGCACATAGACATCGTGCCTCTGCATCATATGCCGCCTAAGCGCGATATTCTGCGCGTACTTTGCCGGACAGATGGAGCAGTGATACTTGCGCTGATTCGGACAGTCCTGTTTCGCGTGGCGAGCGAGGCTCAGCTTACTGGCGAACGTTTTGCCGCAAATACTGCACGTGTGCTGCTCGCTCTTCCCGTGGCTGGTGACGATCTCGCGCTTCTTCACGGTGCTGCTCAGCTGGGACCAGCGCTTGCTGATGCGGTAGTAGTCGTGCATCATCGATTGCGAGCGCATCACTGAACGCGGACCTGCGGGGGCAGACGAGATGGGTTAGATCGATGTGAAAGGGGATGGGGATAACGCAGGACGATACGCACGAGACGATGACGAACACTGTTACATTTACAATCACCAGTTTTCTTTGCAGGGACAATGAGAAGGTGTAATTTGGTTGTCTTTATTTAAATTTTTGAACAGTGAATTTTTTTTTATTGATCTTGAAAAAGTTTTATACCTAACGCTGGATATTGGTGGTATGTAGCTGCGGGGGATATCCATCTTACTGAAAAGTTTATCGACATTTCGTTCTTCCAAGACCTGTAAAAATAGATATTAATTACTATAGTGTAAACCATGGTTATCGATAGAAAAAATTATTATTACATTTAATGAGAGGTTGGCGGGTTATACGATGAAAAAAGTCAATTTTCATATCAATTGTATATTTTTTGGCATTATTTTACGCCTACACAACCATCATCTTCATTCGCATAATAATCCTTAAAGTTAATTTATTTTCTACTTTACACCTAGAGTATTATTAGGCTATAAACCTTGCGGGCATGTTTTTTATAAAAAAGATTGTGAATGTTCGTTGTAAGTACGACATTATTGGCCATCAATTGCGGGAATTAATCAGAATGCTAGTG
>JAPYZP010002907.1:60-10253 GCA_030522985.1 Torymus sinensis
TTTGTTAAAAAATTTCTTTGTAAAAAAATTTACGAATAACAATCATTTCATACCATACAAAGCTTAATGCATAAATTTATGATCCCTGTATCATAGATAAAGACTTACAGAATACCGTGCTCGAATACTAACAATATAAATACTTGAATCTAATGCTTTCAAGTTTCCTAAAACAAGACAATTTTTCATTTCAATTTCATAAATTTAACGTAAAACATAAAGATAACATTTTTTCTTTATATATATATATATAATATTTATACATAATTGTATTACATACGCTTGGCCCTTACAACGAAGTGGATACGAAAATAAATGACTAAATAACATAAATGTATACTCCTATAAATGCACGTAAAAGCTTGACGTTTGAAAAGTTAGAGATGTCGTCGCCACCCGCACCTTACAACCACCCCGAAACTTCCCCTTTCACCGTCTAATTCGAGTGTCTCGCCCTGACATGCCGGTCGAGATTGCTCTTCTGCGAGAACCTAGCCTCGCAGATGAGACAGCAAAACCTGCGCTCGACGCCGCACTCGTAGTTCTGGTGCCGCCAGAGTGACGTGAAGAAGGCGTAGGACTTGTTGCACTTGTCGCAGACGTGCTTCCTCTTGGACCTGATCGCCACGGCGCTGTTGTTGCCGCTGCTGTTGATGCCCCTCCTCGGCAGCTGAAACTCGTCTTGCGGCCACGGCTCCTGCTGCTGCTGATTATGATTTCCGTCGCACTCGTAGATGCGGTGGCGCACGAGGGCGCCTCGATTGGCCAGCATCGTTCCACAGTCGGCGCAGAGGTAGCGTCGCACAATCGTCGAGGTAGTCATCGTCGTCGTCGTCGTCGAGTACGTCGATCGCAGACGACGAGTGGCGATGTACGCCGACGGCGCTGAAACAAGAAGCAGAAATTCGATACATTAGTGGGGGGGATTGTCGAGCGAACACGGGGCCAGAGAGAATTGGGATCGGTTTTTTTTTCTTTCGTACGAATGGTCGGAAGAAGATTGTTAATGTAAGAGAATGCTGAGAGTAAAATGTTACCTGGAACAAGGGGACAGCTATTCCATTAGGTCCAGGGTGAAATGAGCAAGATGCACGATGCGTTTGAAGTCTGGCATGGGATGAATAATGTGGATGTTGTTGTGTAGCAGAACAAAGAGATGAATGTTTCTGGGAGAAATAAGCTGTATGCGTGTATGTGTACGGAATTGCTTACCAGTTCTCGTATTATCATTGTTCCAAACAAAAGTGAAATGGGAAAATAAACATAGCGCCAGACAGGCAACAGAGGTGATTGAAATAAGGCTGATACACGGACGATATTTGAAAAACAACAATTTAATTCGACTCATTATTGTATATACATGTATAAAAATGTTCGGACTCTAGATATTCACGATTGGCGAAAAATATTCTTATATCTATGAAGGATTCAGTTTGATAAATCATTCCAGTATCACTCACTGCTAGCCGCAATATTTTTCTCATGTATGTAGGTTTTTGATTAAGTGTGTTACATCATGATCAGAAAAATATATTCCATTTCTTCGAGTTATCTACAAAATAATACAGTGTCTTGTTTGGCTTATTTTCTCGTATCTCTATAGAGATAATATAAAGGTACTTATCTAAAACATAGGTTAAATCCAGTAACGAAAAATAGTCACACGTGGCTTAGGCTTATTCATCGTATACAAATGTAGAGGAAGCTTTGGCAAACTATCGTAGGTATACCTTAATTAACTTACTTCGATACATCATAATTCTATATAGCGATTCCATTCACACTACGTCAAACGCCTTTGTCTTTAGCTTTCAACTTATATGTACCTTAGGACTCTCAATCACGTGATGCGGTGGGGCGAGGTTAGGGGGTTCCCTCTCTCTATCCGCGGCGCCTACCCGTTCTTTGATTACTGTTCTATTAAAATAAAGGTTTTTTTAACTTTATTTCTATTTTTTTTCGTAAGGGATTTTTATGTTTAAACACCACATAACCTCAATCTTCCGTAAAAGCCTAAGTTCTAAACTCTTTTCGTAAAGATTTATTTTCATCGAAAAATGCGCCAAATACGAAAAAATTCACGCAATCTTCTCTTAAATCAAGGAATAACATATACAAATTCTAAGTTTTTCGCCGCATTCTTGCAAAACGTATGAGAGTCCTTAAATTATGGCAAGAAAAATAGTTAGACGATAAATACATCTCAATTCGCTTTTGGAATGACAGTGAAGTTAATTGTCACAATTATACATTTCAGTCTGCGAATTTGATCTTCCTTGGACTAGAAGTACGTTTTCTCACGCTTTGTTACATACACCTTTTTCCCTAACATTACAAGTCTACATACAGCAAATCTATGCCAGCTTCGCGAAAGCTGTATACGCCATCATCACCTTTACTGGACCGTTAAGAACCTCTTATGCAAAAAATAACTACAGCACACAGTTAACCCCGCCTCAATACTGAGCTAAAGAAAATGCAAGAACACCTGGGCACTGAGAGAAGTAACCGTCGAACGAGACGCCCGACGACTTAATACATACATACCCTGCGACGATGTACTTCATCGTCGACTCACCCTATGTACAAATCGTCGTCATCGTCATCATTATGTACAAATAGGTGTCCCGAGAATCATCTAGTTCTGCCCGTAATCCTCGGCGAAGCCGTCAAAATCGCCCAGCTGCAGCGTCACATTCGGCTCGAGAAGTTCGTCCGCGACGTCCAGAAAGTGTCGATGTTCAGTCTCCTGACAATAGGGTTTGATGGCGTGCTTGTGACGCGCAAGCACGTGTTTCATCAGGCTATCCTTGTAGCGCGTGCGGTGGGTGCAGTAGGGACAGCCAAATTTCGGCTCGACGCCGCACTCAAAGTCCCGATGGCGTTTCAGGTGGTGCTTATGCTTGTACGCCTTGCCGCAGGTGATGCACACGTTGGTCCCGCTGCCTCCGCCGTTGTGGTAGGGCTTCATGTCTGGAACAGCGTTGTGGTAGTGCTTGATGTCTGCAACAGCGCTGTCGTAGAGCTTGATGTCTGCAACAGGAACGTTTAACGATGGGTAGGTTGGTGCAATCGGGGATGTTGATGAGGAGTTTTAACTTAACTTTATTGTACTGGAGGGAGGATCTATGTGTTTGTATATGAAAAGAGTGTGTTTTAAGAGGGTTGCAAAGAAAAGCGATTGGTAAGAAATTGTAGTTTATTGGATGTACCTAAGGTAAAATTGGTCGATAAAATTTTACAAAGTTGGCAGTTGGTGTTTGGAAACAAATATAATTATAACAATGGTTAAACATCGAATTTTACCACAAATCACATTTTAAATGTATTCTATCCTAAATTAGACCATCTAACAAGCTACTTTTTTATTTAACTATACACAACTTACAATATCTAAGTACAATGTCAATACTTTCTCAAAAAGAACAATAAAAAATCTCACTAAAACTGTAACAAAAGTATGGAATCAAGAGAAGTCCTTAAAAAAATATTAATAAAATCTAAACTCCAAGCTTTGGTCTATCCATTAACATCCCAAATCTTCGTCGCAGTCTTCGCAAGAAAACCCCGGGATATATCACACAAGTGCCAAAAAGCCATTCCTGTCTAATACGTCGTGACGAAGGATATCTTGTGTTTGGATCCACCGCTCCTGCTGCTACTCGTCGGCGCGGCCTCCTCATCGGCATGTACAGCACCATGCAGAATGATATGGGTCTTGTAGGACGATCGAAACGGACAGTGCACGCAGTGATAGGTCGGTTTGCGTCCGCACTCTTGCTTTATGTGACGCTTCAGGTTCTTCAGCTCGTAGTAGCGTCGGTCGCAGTTCTCGCAGGCGTACATACCGAGGCCGCGCGAGCGACGCTGACGTGGATGCCGAATCTGCGGCGAGCGCTGCTGTTGCTGCCGCTGCTGCTGGCCTGAAAAAGAGAGGGAATACGTGTTAGTGGAAGAAGGCAGACGATGGTTGGTTGTTGATTGTCGATTGTGTGGTGGTGTGGAAAACGTACGGGTTTTCTTTTTGTTGTTGAGTGTGGCTGTGTTGTCGTTGTGGTACTGCTACCGGCGAATTGCGAGTGGACGAGGCGTGGCTCGAAAGCGAATGAGACGAGGATTACGGATTGTCAAAAGCAACGTAATATGAAATAAAAGAAAATTAGATAACACATATTTTTGTACAACGGGATTAACGTAAAGAGAATAGCTGTAACAAAAAGAAAATTAAAAAAAAAATTCCAAAAGAATTATAATACATGAAATTTCAGTGTGGCAAAGTTGTTGAAGAACAGTGTACACGTGTATTTTCAATAGATCATTTATTTGTATAAAATCGATATATGATATTTGGTATTTTTACAATTCGTTGACTATGTAATTTACCTTATCATATAATTATGGCAACGCCATCTAACAAAACATATGTTCGGAACGGTAATTGCATTATTTGTTCTATCATTTATATTACCATATTATGTACAGTGCAAAGCAATTCTATTCTCGCCATCTTATCTGTAACAAAATATACTCACACAGTCACGTGTTTAAATTATTGGATAATCTTTACAGAGGATGCAGCAACATTTTCAGAGCATCTATTTCATTATTTTGTATTCTTCATCTTAGGCGGTAAGCTTTTTTTTGTTACATACTTGACTATATTGTTCATAGTAACTCGTATACTTGTGCGGTATATTATTAGGCTAGTAGTCTTTAGAATCTAATTTGTCGGTAATCCGGTAACATCCAAACAATCACTTTGTGATTTAAAGAAAAGAACAAAGAACTCTATAAAAATAATACAACTGTTATTGTCATACTCGTATGTGTGGCATTACGAAGTTACTTTGGTACAGTAAATGCATTGTCAATAAGTTCATTACACAATTGCACTTGTTGACTATCAACTGTAATGCCTGCACCCTGTTGTTCAGGACAATCAACATTTTTAAAGCCTTTTATGCACTATACTAAAATACCAGTTGCGTCGAGAAGGTACCGACCCTAACATGAATTTTTTTATTTCTACCCTCAAATATAACCAATCGAATCATAAAATACATGTTATATATAATTTGATGTATATGTACAATCACCCAAGACAAGTACAAGACTTCACTCAGTCCATAAAATTCTACATGCACATCAAACTATCCTTTATCTTTTATGACTCGTTCAGCAATATCCAAAGCTTCGAATCAACACAATCCCTCCCCATTATCCCAACCACTGCACGTCCCTTCCCTCCTTCACTGCTTCAGGGAATCCCCCATCCGTAGCCGCACCCGTGACGACAGGCTTCGCGTCATCGGCTTGCCGCTGCTTCAGGTGTCTGCCGTTAATATGCGTGTTGAGGCTGGATCGATGCTTGGTGCGATAAGGACAGAGCGGACACTGGAAACGTGGCTCAACGCCACACTCGTGCTTCAGGTGGCGCACTAAGCTCGAGTGATAGTTGTACTGCTTGCCGCAATTGCCGCAAGGATAGGTCAGCCGATGCTGCTGCTGATGATGATGATGCTGATGCTGACCATTATTGCTACTGCTGCCGCTGATGCTGAGGAAGCTGCGACGTCGAGCGCCGCCTGGGAACACAGAGAAAAACGAGCGAAGAGTGGCTTGTGAGCATTTTTCATATAGGGCGGGAATACATTGCTGATGTTGTGAGCGTTCGAGGTGACTATAAGAGTAGGGATTTTGTTTTTTTTTTTAATAATTATAGTTGTACCTTTGCGGGGCTTATGCGGATATGGTAGCTGGTTATGGTACAATTTATCGTAAGCATGAGGTCGAGGATGTAGGGGAGGCAAGTTAATCGCAGTTTTGCATAAATATATATACATGAGCGCAGACGCAACTCCTTGAGTTGGTTTTGTACAGATACTCCGATTGAAGAGTAAATTATCGTAGGGTGCAGAAAAATTTTTATTTTAAATATGATGTGGAAAGGTGTACGATTAAAACAAGTGATAAAAAAGTTTTATGAAAAAAAATGATTCTATTCAGTTAAAAGTCGGTTTATTAATCAAATTAATAATAATCAATATAACATAAAAATAGTTAAAACTATTACCAAATAGTTTACGATGTTCAACTTACATTTTGATCGTAAGCGCATTTCAACCTGCGGGATTTGGACACATAATACTTAAAATGCTATTGTAAGATACGTTGCTCACAGTTTATAAAGCACTACACTACTTATTCTTGTGTAATAAACCGTGCGTTCAATATGAATGACGTTCAGTTACAATATTCCTTAAATTATACATAAAAAGTGACAAAGCCTCAGACCTAAAGTACCGTCGGTAATCTTTAGTACATGTCTAGAACTTAATTACAGCAAATAATAAAAGGGTCTGAGTGGATACGATAGTCAAAAGTACCCTCGCATGAATACCCACATAAGTGATACCACCTTGTAGATAATAAAAAAAGAAACAAACTTTCCAATTTCGATCCAGAATCTCCTTCGAGAATGACGTTGTATAAAAGTGCTCAGTTGAAAATTGGAGTCAATTTGTTAGCAGGAACATTTTAAACCTTTTGGATAGTAAATCATGTAATTGTGATCTCGTGAAATAAAAAAAAGTGCCAAAAATGTGCAATTAACAGTTTTTTCTTCTTCTCAAAAAAAAAATTCTGAAAAAATTCAGGTTTATACGTGAACACGAGATATACATAATATATATTTTTCGTACTAATTAAAGTCTAAAATTTATATTTCGGGGGTAAAGGTCTAAAAATTTAGGGAGATGTTTCTTGTTTTATTACCGAAAAGGTAGTACCGCTTACGTATGTATTGGCATGGGGGCACTTTTGGTCATTTTTTTTTTCACCCCGATCTTAAAATATTTGTTAACCCTTCTCAAAACTTAATGTATCCAGTTTTTGTAGACTGTTCACTTCTTTCTCGGCGGTTTGACGTGTTTTGGTTGTTGCAGAGAGTTACCTGGAAAAAGTATAATTTGTTAAGAATTTACACCCTTATCTTCATAAAAAATTATGATTTTCGTAACAAAAATCGCCAGTTACACTAAGAGATTACACAATGTATGCCTAAATCATAATTGAGCCAATCAAGTAATCTTTCTAAGTGCACGAGAACAACCTCCAGGTCCATATAACCAACAATCTGCAGCCGGTTCTCAATCTTATTTCTCGAAAAAAAGTATACCTAAACCTAAGAACCTAAAAAATTTTCAATCTGGCACTTACGATGTTCAATGAACTCGGGATTGTGCTCCTCCATCACTTTAATGGACTTGAGCCTCTCGACGGATATGCCGTAGGCCTTGGCGGCGATGGTGTATTTGACTCCCTTGTCGATGGCCTGCAACGCCATTCTTAGGTTGGCCGTCATGCGATAAGCGGGCTTGGAACCGGAGACCCGAGCGGGTCCAGGTAAGATGAGCTCCTCCTCGTCGTCGACTACTGGGGTACGCGGGCCCTTGGCAACGTTCCGCGTACACCAACCCTCGAACGTGTCCAGGTTAGGCCGCACCGCCGGAATCACGACCTTGTAAGCGATCTTCTCTGGGGCTGGAAAAAGATTTCCGTTAGAGTGTACGGAGGCAAATGTTGAGAGTCGAGGGGAGTTTGAAAATATTCAAAGGTTTTTGCATTGATGTATTTTGGACGCGTAAGAAATGTTTGGTACAGGACAATAAAGACTGATACATATAATCGTCTTAACGAGTCTATTCGAAATGAATTACAACAAGTAATGTCGAAAAGAAAAAATCGTTCAAATGAATTACACTTCGTAGTAATTACTTTCGGATATCAGAATTCATTATCCAAAGTCAGACAGCAGTAAACAAAAATAAAAATTACGCCTAAATATTTTCGATCAGCCCGTACTCAATTTACAGTATTATTTATAAACTTACTTCTCTCAGCTATTTTAATGATCTCCTTCGTGCCAGCCATGGGACCATCCTCTTCATCCTCGTCTTCAAATGTCTCTAACATAAAAAATTTATTTCCCTCTTCATCCTCTTGAAGCTGAACATTGATACCAGCATCGAGTTCGAGTCGTTCCACGGCTGCAGGCTTCGCGAAAACGTGCTCCGTGTGCTGCTTCTCGTCGTCGATCTCTTTCTTAACGACAACCTCGTCGACTGGGCCATTGTCGTCTGTAATTTCCTTCTTAATTTCAATTTCGTCCTCGTCGGAAGCAAGATCAATCACTTCTGCAACAAACAGCGTTATTGTCTCGTTAGTCGGATATTTATCGACGTGTAAAAGATAAAGTTGGTGGAGTTAGGAGAGACTTTTATCACTACTTAGAATGTGCAATCGATCTGCAATAAAGATGGGTAAAGTCACGTTAAAGATAATGATAAATTTCAAAAAAACAAAAACGTATGAAAGTTCATTTATTACACTTAGCAATATAAAACATGGGAGACGCCCATGAAATTAATGTAACGCTACACATGTTACACATACAGAAAAATATATACATTGTTCAATTTCGCAATACTGATTGTGCCTTAAAATTACTATGAATGCGTGGTAGTAGAAAGATTAATCGTCGAGTCCAAATCGTTACGACTCTGCCTTCATCTTCTTCAGAATGCGTGACAACGTCGTCTTGTCAAAGCCGCATGCTAAGGCGGCGCGTCGCAGCGAAATGCCCGAGTTGATCATCGCGATCGCGCGGTCCAACTGTTCGGCGGACACCGGACGTCTCTGCCTGCCACGGCGTGGTGGTATGCCAGAATTAATGCAAACCGTTTTGCCAGGCACTAGTTTTGTTTTCATTTCTACGGGTGTATACGTGTTCTGATGCAGACTCGGTGGGATTTGTTGTTGATGTGTCGTCGGTGGGTACTCGTAATACTGGTCAGTGTCCACGTACTTGTATTCTGGAACAAAAACTTTACGGGCTGACGTCAAATTTTGTGTACACGTGATGATAGGCAAGGTAAACATTTTATTTATGTGCGGATGTGTCTAACTATACGGGCTGAGTGAACGAATAAGTGATGGATATAGAAAAATTGGGTTTTATTCTATGCTTCGGAGTGGGACTTCTTTATTTCACGGTTGTACTTGACTACAGCCAGAATGAAAAATCGTTGTTGTACAATGTCTGTAGATGACAAAAAAAAGTGATACCATATCACTCTAATTTCTTAATACGTTGTAAAATATTTACTAAAAATCACTTATTAGTATTAACATTGCAATTACAATTACAAACAGATCAAAATAACATCACCATGATATTATAAAAGATATCGAAATCTAGACATTACATCGATATCAAACATACTCCAAACATTACTTTAACTTGGCCCAGCTATCTTCCTTCCTACAACTACAACACCATGCTACCCAACATATCCCATCCTACGCACTCGACAACGCGTCTTCTACTACTACTGCTGGTCTATCGGCTCGAGTTTGACGGTGACGACAAAGCTGCCGGCCGCGTTGGCGCGCTGCTGTGACTTGATGCGCTGTAGCGTCGACTTGGTAATGCCGAAGCGCTCAGCCGCCTTCCGAAAGGACATGCCGGCGTTGAGGGCGGCCAGGGCGGCCCGCATCGTCTCCAGCGGCACGGGTGTCGAGCGCCTGCTTCGGTGTCGACGTACCACCTGATGACGATGAGAGTCTGGAAGAAGAACGAGAATAAAGACGCGACGCGCGGTTGCGTCAGGCTTTGTCTTGGATTATTTTATGCAGGTGGAGAGGTGAGGGTGAGGGAGGCTCACGCAGTCTCTCTACTTTTTGGTATAAAGGGTAACTCCGTGCATCCGGGTTAGCGTATCGTTGGTTATGGAGGTCAACTCTTGGTGGCGGTGGTGCTGTAAAGGTGAACGCTGGTTTAGTTGCTACTCTTTTAATTGACATTTTTAAACGACTGTCACTCGACTTTTGTCTTTCGATATATTGTTTAAAGTATTTTCGTATACGGCTTTTTTATGGTTATTATAAACATTTTTAGAGCTCCAGAGCTACATAGTAAGGTGTATCTGTAGAATTTCTTGGTTTGACATTTTCATTAATTATAAAATCCAATGCTTATTTTATTGAATCCTGATGGTTTATATAATTCTGTCCTGGTTCACTTCAGATTCGTGATATATTTATCATTCGAAAGTGTCAGTACCTGAAAAAGAAAATAACTAGTCAGTGATGGTAAACATTAAATGATGGTATGATCATATTGAAATAAAAAA
>JAPYZP010002908.1:0-12410 GCA_030522985.1 Torymus sinensis
ATGTTCTTTATTCACATAAATTATTTTCTCTGGACTATTATTCATATATAAATGAAAATTTATTAACGTTAGAAAAAATTTTTTACAAACAAACCTATAGTAGAATTTCAGTTGAATATAAACAAGATGAATACATTCTAAGCATATAAATTATTGTTTATAAAGTATTCTCGTTCGTTTTTTTTTACACGAATGCACAAAACTCATAATGCCAAGGAAAGAAGTATATATCACGGGCAATAAAAGGAGCAAAGAGCCAATGCGGTTCAGACGTCAAACGAGCGAGTGCGGCTAGGGAAAGGTCATATTCTTGCAGTAACACCGCGATTTTGCCCGCGCACAAGCTCCCGGAGACACTTAATGTTTCTCCATCTATAGAGGAATAGGGCAGCGAGAGCGTCGTCGGCGAGGATATTGTTATATACGACATTGCCCGGGCACGAAAAGCGCCAGGATGAAGGAGAAGCGACGAGGACGAGGACGGCAGCGCCTGGCGGAGCAGGAGAGGAGCGAGATATCGCGCGCTGGCCGGCAATTACCGGACGACCAAGAGTTATTGAAAAGATCCCTACGGACCCCCGAGTCTCCGCGCGCACAGTAGCCCTGGCTCGCGTCTCGCGCGACTAATGAACACTGATTGCCGTTCGGTGAACGCTCCTCGATGATTTGTGGCCGGGCCAACAGCGCGTCGACGCCTCTCGTCTTCCGATTTTGCTTTCTCTCTCTTTCTCTCCTTCTTTCACCTCCAGCCAATACGTGTCCCCCTCCGAGCTCGCCGCCGCGAATACGTGATTGAACTAGCTGATAGCGGAATATTGGACTTTACGATGTCCCTCTCCGAGATATTACTTTCTTTCAATACCTACCTATATTTACGGCCTTTCGTGGATTTCATAGGATTTGCTTGCGCGAATTTAATAAATTTATTAGCGCGATCAACATCCATTATTTAGTCTCGTACATGACGATATTATCATTTCATTTTTCATTTAGATGACAGGTTTTCTCCCTTTTTTTATACTTTCTTGATTTTCTAATATGTTTTAATCCAATATTCAAAAAACTGTATAGTTTATCTACTATAACGAATATAATAGTATACAGCAGCTTACAAGTTTCTCAAACAGTGTTAAAAAAAAATAAAATTTTTAAGCTCATAATTGCGTTACCTAATGCTTTTGCAATGTTTACGGATTGAAAAGCTGATGTATATTCGAGAGGCGGGAAAATCGATTGGCAGACTGTGGGGGGAAGTTTTCCCGGCGCAAACTGAGCCGTAATTCGCTAACACCTCTAATTCCCGATATAACGGCGTATTAGTTTTGATGCGCGTCTCTCCCACGCCAGCTCGTGATGCGAAGGCTGGCAAAGATTCCCTCTCCTAAAGCATTTCGCAGCTCGTTGCGAGTTCCTCTTTACCAATTTTCCTCCTCAAAGCTCCATCGTCTTTGATCAGCTCTCGCGACGGCTCTATAATGTCTCGGCTCCGATACTCCACGCCGTCGTTTTCTCTCTTTTGCGTCTCTCCTCGTTCTCGTCCTCGTCGTTTCGCCGCTACACATGCATTCGCCTATAATAATTCTTTATCTACTATAATATTGCTAGTAACATTATATACTAAAAAATGAATATGTTTTTAATTTAACTAATTTTCATATATTTCAGATTATTTTTTAAACTTTACTATTGATATGAAAATCCGTTAATTAGAAATGTAAAATACATCGCAACTATTAAATCAAGGTTGTTTTTTGTTGTCGTTTCATCTCATAACCGGAT
Organism: Torymus sinensis; assembly: GCA_030522985.1. Classification (NCBI taxonomy): domain Eukaryota; kingdom Metazoa; phylum Arthropoda; class Insecta; order Hymenoptera; family Torymidae; genus Torymus; species Torymus sinensis. The sequence continues at coordinate 1,780 of JAPYZP010002908.1, forward strand.
CAACGTCAAAGGAATTTTATTTATGATATATTTAGTAAACATATAAATAAATTTAACATTATGTGTGAGATTGAACTTATTGGTTGCAGCGGATCTAAAACTGTTTCATTGCCTTAATGTAATGCCTAGTTCATGAATATGTAGTGTTAAATTTCTTATTAGTTATTTAATAAGCAATATAAGTAAATACATGAATGCAATATCTTGTGATGATTACAGTATGCTCAAGAGATGATCGGATTTCACAGGAAAGCAATGCATTGAAAATGTACCTTATTAAAATTGTTCACATCTTGTAAACATTATTCAGCAAGTAAGTAGTAATGCGCTACCGTCGATATTTTTAATTGAATTTTTAGTAACGATACATGAGACTCGAATACAATCTGGCGATCTTAATGATAATTCGCTACTTCCGTTTATTGCATATTCGAGCTTGTAAATTATCTTTTCAGTCATCGGGCATAAATAACGATACTACCAGTGCATTGGCCAGATATTCATCTGCATACATCAGAATCAGCTTGTTCAGACTTGTCTGCTTAATTGATTCCAACTATAATAATATACCGTAACAGTTTTTGCTACATGCCGCTTCCAGTACTTTCTCAACATTTTTCTTTTTTACCTTATTTTTTCGGAATATAGACTCTTTTATCTAAATAAAAGTCTAGGAGATTTTAATCAATTTGTAATGATAAATTTCGGAGTCGTGCAGTGTCTGAAACCATCTGATTTAAAATAAACTCGCCAATATATACTTAAACTACATTTATGATGATTCATCATTTTTCTGAGATCATTGGGAGTTCTATTATTACTCATTTTATCATTTCCGCTTTCATGTCAATACAGAGCAAAATTACTACAAACACGTTTGTGTAAACGACTTTTATACCCGCATCCGTCATATTTAATTTTTTCCGGTATTTTCATTTTAATAATAATATAATTTATCATTTCCACTTTAGATCTTCTGCTAACATTTTACACATTATTTAATTTAGCGGTATCATCATTATCTTATAAATAAAAATATTAATTATTATATCTATGCATTCGCTATAGTATCGCAGTTCTGTCAATATGGCTATACTTATGCACAAATAATCAATAAGATACTGTACCTCACATTATAATTAGTTTCGATACATGTGACAGGTCCAATTAAGCCAGCTAATAGTAGTAATTTACTATTATATTACATATAAAACTATTAAAAGAATACCAAATTACGAAATCCTAAAAAGAAAAAGAATGAATATTGCATTTTAGAAATTGTTATATAAGTAAAATGAATTTGATTGATTTTAATAGTAGTAAATAGAATAGAAAATAAACAATTTGCTATGAGTATTATTTTCAGTTCGATACACATTGGTATAAAAGAGCTATAAAAATTCAAAGTATCGCAATAAAGGAAAATTTTACGGCGAAAGATCGATTGTAGGAAGTTTTCTTTTGTTTCGCGTTGCGTAGCAGAATAAAGCAGAATATACAAAAGAAAAGCAAAGTCAAAGGTAAAAAAATGCGAGAATACACTAAAGGAGAAGAAATTGCCAGGTGAATTTGTCAGTATTAAATAAATAACCCATAAAAGCAAGGCATCAATCCTACGGAAACATTAACGCCCGATAGCAGGAGCGCGAGCGAGCCTCGGCTGTTATTTTTCATACCGCTAACGTCTTACGACCATCTTCGGCTTTCGCGCGCGTGTGCGCTCTTTCTCTCTTTCTCTCTCTCTCTTTCTGCGCGCGAGTTCGCCGAAGAAACTTCTCTCCCTTGTTCTCTTCCTTACGCTGCCAGTGTGCCTTCGAGCTTTTTATGGTCTATAAGTTGAGTTATACGCGGCCCGCCGTAGATCAAAAGTGATGTGTCTATTACAACGTAAATACTTAACGACTCGCCGTATTTTTCTGACTTTTTTACGTGAGTAGACTCTCCTATCCTCGAGAGAATCTCTGATATAAGCCCGGCAATCAAAATCCCATTAATCATTATGACTTCAATTTACTCAGGCTAATGCTCGCCCGCAAAGTTCCGCGCGGCCGCAAACAAAGACACTTAAATTTTCCTTTGACATGCGGCTTGATGCTCTGCTCTCCCGTAGCTCTCTGCGTTTCTTTCACGTGCAGAGTCGGCGAATTTCACGATCGGCACATACACTGTATGGAGCGGCATCATCGCACGCGCATGCGCAACTCGAGCGTCTCGGCGGTAACCTTTTGGCTTGATGATCGCGGCGCGTCGATAATACGCTCCGACCGGCAAGACGAAAGGCGCTCGCGATCGACTTGCTGCGCGCCTGGTGGCTGGGGCAGAGAGAGCCGGGGTGTCGATACAAGGAGCGGATTGTCGGCGGCTCGTGATGAAAGACGCGGAGAGAAAAATTCTCGGCCGCTGTGTTCGCGCAAGCACAAAGTCGCGCGCAACAGTGGCTCTGCTTGTGCCCTCGATAGATTGCGATGCTATGATACTGAACGAACGCGCGCACCGTCCAACGCGTCTTCTCCCTCTCTCTCTCTCGCTCTCTCGATTGCACTTGCACTCTCTCGCTCGCTCTTTCTCCCGCTTTCTCCCTCTCTCTCCATCTCCTTTTCCTCCTATACCCACCTACTCTGCAGGCGGATGCTCGACGGCGGCGGCGGTGCGGGGCTATTAGCTTCGGCTTTGATTGGCTTCGTTTAATGGGCCAGGCGACACGCATATAAATTGCCGCATTTCTGCTTTGAAGATATTTCGAGCGTGCTACCCGCCCCCACCCCCGTATACACTACTGCTCCACCTGTATGTCACTTGCCTTGAACAGTTATTTCCCCTAGGGTGACCTCTTGCATTTCTGTTTTATCTTGTATTTACACACTTTTTTTTACTCTACGGCTCAATAAAGCCACACTCGAATGGCTTCACTTCTTTCAAATATTATGTATTTTTTACTTTATTATTAAAAATAGTACCGCGAATATGTTTTCGAATTTTATTTATTATTATATGAATTTGAGGTTAACACATGTATTTTTGTCGTTTATTACACACAAAAAATGCTTTACAAACAAGTATCTTTTAGAGTAAACTATGACATGAATAAAATCATGCACGTGCAAAACAATGAAGTTTGCAATAAAAATCGAAAACAAACACGTTATGTATACGATGGTTAACCTTTAAGTAGTTCCAAAGTTTTTTTCATCGCGGCATTTTTAAACTTAAAAACCATCCGAAATTCGGTGCGATGTTTCATTATTGTCGATAAATATTTTTACCAAATTCGCTTATACTAGTTTTCGCATTCTGTTAAATTGAATGTTCTTGTTACATCTTGTTTCTTGATATCGCGGTTATGTACCGTTTATAAATATCTTTTCAGTTCAATTTTTAATACAGTTTCATGAATTACTTATTTTCAAAATTTAAAATGCTAAGTGAAAATGAAGATAAAGAAAGCTCCGATACCGAGGAAACGCATTTGTCTACCGAATCGTTGCTAATTCCAACCACCAAAGTCCAAGTTTTGTTGAGAATAAAGCCAAATTCTTCACCTGTTCCAAATGAAAATCATAATAGTATTTACACAATAGAAGATTCTACGATTTTTGTGAAGCACTTTAATTCAAATGATGCTGCAAGACGTTCTGTATTGACAAAGTCAAACGATAATGTACCCAGGAAAAAATTCACTTTTACAAAAATATTTGATGTACAAACAAATCAGTTACAGTTTTTTAACGAAGCAATTAAATCAACAATCATTGACTTTTTAAATGATCAAGGTTCAACAATTATAACCTATGGAACAACTAATGCGGGAAAAACTTACACATTGCTTGGGACTGATTCTCAACCTGGAATAATTCCAAGAAGTATTGAATTAATTTATTCTTCTCTCAACTGTACCTTAGCTCCTTCGTATAAACCCAAACGATATTCTAGTGTTATTAGCTTAGATGAACGTGATAGAAGTTTAGAAATTGATACAAAACAAAAGTTACTGTCTTGTAGATTATTAGATAAATCTATTTTGGAAGAAACTTATAAATTACTTGAAAATTCAAAAATTGACAGAAATGCAGATGTTGTCAAGGATTCTATGTATTCAGTCTGGATATCTTTTGTGGAAATATACAATGATGCAATTTATGATTTACTGGAAGTTGATGAAGAAGGAAAAAATGTGCAATTGAAATTAGCTACCGATAAACATGGAGCTCCATATATTCAGGGGATGCGAACAGTTTGTGCTACTACTGGCTTAGAGGCATATGAAATTTTAAATGCTGGTAAAGCAAGACTCAGCACAACATCGTTAGACAATTATAAAAGTTCCAGGTCTCACTCGATTTTTACAATAAAACTACTTAAATACGAAAATGATTCTACACCGTACGATGTTAAGGTAATTGCTTTAAATTATTAATTACACGTTATTATTACCATTTAATCAATAACTCTAATTTAGAAAAATATTTTTCTAGTTTTCTATCTAAAATTTAATATACATCTGAATATTACTGTACATTTTCTTATTAAATTAAAAAAATTTCTAGGTTACTACACTTACATTTTATGATCTTGCGGGTACTGGACGAATTCAAAAGTTCATGAGTAACGATAAGCAATTTAAAGAATCACGGAGTATCAACACAAGTCTTTTGGCTTTGGGAAGATGTCTTAAGGTTATGGCTGACGGAAATTTAAGACAAAGTATTGGTCCATTTCGAGATTCGAAACTAACGAGACTTTTTCAGCGCTCAATTTCTAATAAAGAAAACATTATGCTTTTTATCAACATAAATCCCGCTATAGATCTACTTGCAGAAACGCAAAATGTTTTAAACTTTGCATCAACAGCAATGAAACTCACATTGGAACTTCCAAAAGAAGATAAAAGATTGTTAGATTGTCATACTCCAATTTTAACGCCTAAAATTCAAGAACCTCGGTTATTTTCAAACTCAAAAGCATCACGAGAAGAAGAAATTGATGAGTTGGTTAAAACAAACAAAGGTTTATTAACTGAGGTGAGCAAATTGAAAACTACATGGTTACATCGAGAATATGAAATTCGTAAAGAATTAGCAGACATCTATACAAAGCAATTAAATGATTTAGAGGGTAATTGGAAAAGTCGAATATTAATGACGGAAGTAGAAAACGAGAATTTACTAGAATTTTCTAAAAAGTATGCAAACCGCAAGCGAAAAAGAATTGATAGAGGTGATTATGAAGATCGTGCCGATGTAGACGTTTGCGAAACTGAAAATTGTCATGCTGTACCAAAAACGCTGTTACTCAGAAAGCCTTTAGAAGATACAAAAAATGAAAATAAACAATTGAATACCCAGACAAGTCGAAACAATTCTGAACTTTCATTATTAAAGAAGAACTTGCATAACATTTGCGAATCAATCAATTACTCATGCGAAAAGATTGGCAGTAATGTAGACATAAATAATTTGTGTTTAGAAGAAAATGATATTGGCTTCGATGATGATGTAACATTAAATTTATCGACGATTCAAAATTTCATAGGAAAATCACTTGAATTACAAAAACATATCGCAGGTGCGAAGCAAGAGAAAGACATCTGCACCAAAGAAGTTCAATGTAATTTTGAGTCATCTACTGTAAAACAATTTTGTAACGTAATTCAAGAACTGTTTATTACAAATGTTAATCTTCCTAACATTGATGACTCTTTAGATTGTCTAGATGTATCAAAAGATAGCTTGTTCGAAGAAGTTCCTTCAAATGATTTGAATAATATTTTACTTAAACTAAAACAAGTTTTTGAACATGTTCCAAAAATACGAAAATTAGAAGTAGAAAATGCAGAAATGAAAGATGATTTGGAACTATTAAAAATTAAACTTAAACAACAAGATAAAGAAATTTTTCAAATTAATGAGCAATATCGCGAATCAGAATCTATTCGGTTATCATTATCAAAAAAGCTTGAAAATATTGAATCGCAGGCACAATCTAAACAGATTTTTAAAAATAATGACTTTCTCACAGTCGAGTCAGAAAATTCTTTTAATAATGAAGAATGTCACGTAAGAAAACAACCAGATTTCGAAAATTCACTTGATGATGATTTTCGATTGCCTTCATTTGAATTATCTTGTGATAAAATAGAGAATTCGGCTCTAAGAACAAGTTCAGACAGTAGTGGAAATGACTCTGGATTAGCTTCAGTAACAGAATGCGCCAGTCTTAAATTAACAAATGAGAAAGGTTGTCAAACAATTTTGCTTCAAGAAGAAAGTAAAAATCATTCTTTTCAAGAGAGGCTTCTGCAATTAAAACGAGATTATAATCAAATGAAATCCCAACATCTTCAAGAGTCTTTAAAAGTAACAGAACTATCTCAAGAATTAGAACGCATAAAAGAAGCTATGTTAATATTAAAAGAAACAACGTCAGCAAAAGAACGAATCCTTATTGAGTATCAAACTCAACTTAATGCTCATAGACTCAATATTGAGTGTTTAAGTAATGAAAAATGTCAATTAGAAGTTAAATGTGATGAATTAACTAACAATTTGGAAGAAATACATAAACGTTATGAAAAAGAGCTTACTGAATCACAGGTAAAAACTATTATTTTATGATAAATGGTAAGAACTTATTTCTGACGATTAAACAAAATATTTCATTTACAGGTGAAATTGAGGGTTCAGGAAGCGGGAGAAAATAGAACGACAAAGTATTTGGAAGACTATTGGGAGAAATCTGTTAGTCTTAGAAGTGAGTTGTCTCTTGCTTACTCAGAAATGGAAAAAACATCAATCAGATGTCATAGAGAGCACATACTTAGAATCGACCAATTAGAAAAAGAATTAAATGCGAAAAAAGTAAATGAAAACGAATTGGAAGAAAAAATATGTAATTATCAAAAAGATCTTATTGAATTAGATAATTTATCTCAAAAAGTAAACGAATTTGAAAATTTGATTGATAAAATACAACAAGAAAAGAGAGAATTGCGTAAAATACTAGACGACCGATTGCATACTCAATCAGAAATCGACGAAAGATTAAAAAATTTAATATGTACAATTGAAGAACGTGATGGTCAAATATTTACGTTGAAATCTGATCTTCGGCTACTTATAAGAACGAATTTATCTAACAGTCGTAAGGCAAAAGAACTCGGGAAAGAAGTTACTAAATTAATGGAAAAACTGTGTTCTATGAAAGAAGAAGTAACGCAATCTGAGGAAGCTCAAAAAAACCTTGAACAAACGTCAAATAGAGAACTCGCTAACCTTCGTACGCGATTAACGATTTTCGAAGAAAACGCCGAAGTTCTGAATTTCGTTTGCAATAGCAATGAGGACAAACAAAGCGAAGTTGATAAACTGAAATTAAAACTATCGGAAAAAGACAAAGAATTGGAATTTTTCAAGAAAAATCGAAGTTCAACCATCCAACGGTAAATTAACAACGTAAAAATGATTATGCATTTTTATATTAAAAATATTATGTTCTTAAGGTACGAATGCCTCGTTCATCAACTTCAAGATGCGTTAAAGATGAATCATCATTCAAATAAATTGAAAAAGGCTTTTGCCCATAAGCAAAAGCACTTTTTCAATACTTTGAAAGAATGTAACGTACATGGCTCTGAACCGCAAATTCGTGATTGGAAGTCATTTAATGACGATTACACTCATTCATCATTATGTTCTAAAACAACAAGTATAGCGCACACAATGCCTAATGAAAGCCCTCAAACTATTGCAAGCATAGAAGAACCGAGTCGCTTAGTTACGGATATTAGTGAAAAATCTCTAGAGGTATGTTTATCTTCTTAATTAAGGCTAATTAGATCTATTTTGCTACACAGATTCTTTATTAATAAATTACCCTTAATGCATGAGACTACGACTGTTTTAGACGAGAAGAAAAATCCACTTGAAAATTCATCATGTACCATGCAAAGATTCGGGCTTACTAAACATCAAAACTTCAGTCGAAATGGATCCATGCAAATGTTTTTCGGATAGAAAAATGGATGATGAGTCCAAATGTTATTTACACCCGAAAACAAACTTTGAAGAGGGTTGAATCACATGTTCAAGACTTTCAGTTTATTTTCATGTATTGTCTTTTTCAGTTTATATATTTAACTTTTCCGTTTTTTACTCTAATAAAGTCAATAACAAATCGCCTTTTATGATCAAATATTTTATTTTATTAGTTACGAAATCCTATTCTTCAATAACATAAAATTTCACAATTACGGGATTATAGACATATCACAGAAACAAGCAAGACGTCTGACCACTGACACAGGCGTGATAACAGCATTATCGATAATCGATCGTCAATATTTCAGAGCAAGAAGGAGAGACAGAGCCGAGCGAGGCTCAGTCCCCCGAGATGCGAAAGTTAATAGCGAAGCGCGATATCGTTCGTTACAATTACAATGTAAGCTTCCCCCTCTCCCGCTAACCTTTTCCTTCCCCTAAGCAGCCCACCCCCTCCAAGCCAACGAACTCGCATTCTCGATTTCGATGTGTGGCTGTGCGCGCGCGTGTGCTGTACTAGATCAGACTACTTCGGCTAGTTTCGTGAACGGGGGGAACGAATCGTTGGATTTTATTGGCAATATGCTATAATTTTCGACATTAGACGCCGCTGACGCTTTCGGACTCATTACGTCCCTTATGGGTTTACGTGATCTCGGGCGAGGACGCCAGCGCGACAACACGCGCGCACGCTTTTTGCGGAATCTGATAGGGAATTATGACGAGCCATTATCGGAACTCGCCGAGAAATCCACTCATCGTAAATGGAAGGAACGCGAGGAGCGAGGGCTTTTGACGATCCTGCGTGCCAGCTTAGACGAGACAAAATTGCCGAATGTCATCCGAAGGAAAGAGACGTGAAAGATTTTAGTGACCGATAATGGTGGCTAAAAAATGATCAAGAAGTTATATACGAAAGCCAGCGAACTTTCAGCTCAAACGCAACTCCAAAAGGATATTTCGTTTGTTGCGCCATCAGAATTGCATAAAACCTCAAGCACGTGCGCGCACAAACGCGAACTTCCACGCACGAGAATTTGTTACGTTAACTTGTTAAAAGTTTGGCTGGATGTTTTGTTCGGCAAATAAGCCATTGTGGAGCTTTTTTCGGCCGAAAGCGCGGAGAATTTTCCCCACTGCGGCGAGAGGAAATTTCGCGTAGTGCTGTAAATTTTCAAAACTCGTTATCGAGAGCGCCGGCAATACCGCACCGGCGCGCGCGCGCGGCTCGATTTTCCCGCAGCGTCGAACATCGCGCGGCTGCGCTCCAAGCCATTTTCACCTTTTCTTCTCTGTCTCTACGGTGCTTCGTCCGCTCCTCTCGCTCTCTCTTGTACGCACTCGACGCCCCGGTGATTTCTCCGGGCAAATGTACCGCGAACTTTCCTCTTTCAATTGGCAATAAGATTTGATCGTTGCGGGAAATATCATCCAATTTCCTTTCTTTCCCACTCTCCGCGCTGCGTATTTTCCCACCTCTATTCGGCTTACGCTGTCTCTCTCTCTTTCTCTTGTGCGCGCGCGCGCGCGTCTTTTCCGGATTCAGTACCTCGACGCTATCCGCGCCAACTTCGCCATCAGCTTCTCATCCCCCGCGCCTCGTGAAAGCGCAAAGGGCCATCAGCCCCGCTTCCCCTGTCCGTCGATGCTCCTTTAGCTGCTCGTCCGATTTCATACAATAAGAGCAAATGCTTTCACGCCGGATACCTGCTTTAATAAACGTAAAAAAGAACATTTACGAACTCGTCACACTTTTCCAGACTGAAAGCAAAAGCTAATAAAAGGCAGATATATTTTATTGCATTCTCGTGAGATGGACATATAGGCATGAAAGTCACCGGGAATGGAGATCCGATGATAATAAATTGTTTGTTTTATAGAAAAGTCCATCTACTTTGGTAATTCATGCGAGCAACAGTTAGCCTAAAGTTAATTTTTCATTAAAAATAGCAGTGAGAAAGTTTTCTCATCAATGATAAAGAGCTCTGCGTTTAGAGAATTTTGCATATACACGACTCGGCCATATTCGGGGAAACGAGAGAGTGAGCAAAGTTTTCAACGAAACATTAGTTTATAATTCGGCAATCCCGGATCAGTATTTGTCACGATTAGTCGATTCTCCAAGGGCTCCGATTTCCTCAAGGAGGCCCCCGCGTCGCTCGAGAGTTTTCATTAATTTCGCCAATCCAGGCGAACTATTGTCGTACAGTTACGCACAATTTGAAAGCGACAAAGCTCTCTCTCGCTCTCTCTCCACTTTCGACTTTCAACTGGGATTGACGTAGACGATGAGAGCGCAGAGGGCGGGGAGATGAGGCAAAGCGAGAAAGAGATAGAATGTCAAACAAACCGTGGACGAAAGGCGAGAGCGAGAGAAACGCAATAGAGAGACGAACGGGTAAGAAGTTGGTGCGCCAAGTGAGAGCGGGGGGCACGTGGGGAAAGGCGCAGGGGGCGCTGGGAGAGAAGGAGTCGAAGTCTCGCTCGGCTCGAGGGTGGCATAGATTATATTTCCCGTGTCATTTACCCTCTGACTTAGACCGATGACATTTCTCGAGTTCCTTCAGAAATCCAGACGCGTGACGGTTCTCCTCTCTC
>JAPYZP010002909.1:0-11883 GCA_030522985.1 Torymus sinensis
ACACCTGCTTCGGGTATAGGTATCTGTTATAGTTGCGCGAGTGAGTATGTATATCGTCGTGGAGATGAGGTTCGACGTGCGATATGCGGATGGGATGAGAGGATTACGGGAAAGCCGTCATGCCGATCATGGCTATTGTCCGAGCTTGTTTCGTTTTTCTACGCGCGCGGTATTTTGATGTCGGTCTATTTTTGCGCCGGCGGCCTGGATTTTCGCCGAGACATAGTTGCAGGTGAGAAGAGATGATGGGATGATTGGGTATAGCGTGACTTTGAAGATGAACTCGATCTTTTCATGTGTTTTCTGTACAGACACGCATTGTGTATTTGAACTGGTTTAGTTTGACGGTAAATGAAGTGACAAAGGATAATGAAGATATAAGTGAATGGTGTGCCTCTAGAATTGTTTGAGTTGTATGAGGATAATAGTGTTGTACGAAATTATAGCTAAAATTTTGTTATTGTGTTCTTGCAAGAACAAATAAAAAAACACAATAAAAACTGTGTGCAGTGCTTGCAGTGTATCATGCGTGTAACCATTTGAATATTGTAGTTTTAACGATTTTTAATGACTCTACCACATCCGAATTGTTTGGAAAATACTTGAAAGCAAAATTTTTAAGATTCAAAATAACATGTCACTGTAATTAATAGAGATGTGTGTATTATTAATTTCTACATATATTATATTTTATAGTGACATAAGCCCCTAAATACGATACTAAAAGTATACATATATTCAAGTTAGGTCATTCATTATAGACTGTACACGGAAATCCCAAACGCACATATTATCAAACTAAAATCACCGCCTACACTATTGCTCATCTCCGCGATCGCGTTTAATTGTCAGGCCATCATCCTTTTCAGATATTCCCCCGCAGCTGCAGCGGGCGAAATATCTCCAACTCCGATCTCCGAAACCCGCGAGCGCGGCTCATTAAATCCGCGAACTCCCGTACCGCGCCTTAATTTCGAATTAAATCGCACGCGCTGCACTTCTCACGACACTGATTCGCATCGAACACGCGGAACGGTAGCTATATATGAGAGAGAGAGAGACGCTCGCGCGTAATTATTTAATTGCGCGTTAATAATTTAATCAGCGGCGAGCAGGAAGCGCGAGTTTGGAGAGGAGATAGCGATGGTGTAAATTCAAATGGGCGCCTCGCGCGCGACGTTCGTATACTTACACTTTATACAGGAGAGGAGCGAACAAGTGCGCGCTAGTAGGAAGAGGCGCACACACGCGGTAGTGTACGTGTAGTGTAGCGTGTGTATAGAAGAGGAGTTTGTTTACTCGTGTTGTGGTGCGCGCCGCAGCTACATCAAGAGGTTGTTCGTCGTGTGGTGTATAGGAATTTTTTTTTTAAATCGATTCTAAGTGGTTCTTTTTTTGCTTCTATAAAAAAGGATCCGTTATTTTTAACGCTTTTTTTTTCGTCTCGGAATAGTTTTTCTAATCAAAGGTGTGACTCATGATGTTCACGTTATAATTGTATTAATTAAGCGAAATTCCTCTGTATAATCCTATCATTAAAAAACTGATGGTCCTATCATTAAAAAATGATGAATTTGTTATGATATCCATTTATTCGTCATTTGGTTGGTGGGAGTAATGAGTTGCAAGGTTACAAAAACAAATTACGGTGCGCGAAGCGCGCTTAGAGATGACTGGCCCTTTCTTAAAAAAGTGATGGATGAAATCTGTCATCAAAATAAGACTGTTTTGATTGGTTGATGTTGACTTGTTTGATTGGTCTATATATAGAATAAGCCTCAAAATTTAATATGTTTGAATTTTTGAGTTTGAGTATTTAAAATTGAATAATTGAAATAGTATAAGAAAAATTTCATTATTTTAATTTATCAAAATTACGACATTAAATTGAAATTAATTAACTTTATTAATTAATTAAATTAATTAAATTAATTAATTAAATTTTGCTTTGAGATAGCATTCAAATATATTGCAAGAAACTAGAGCACGTGATCTTTTCGATACATCCGTCGATTATTATATTACCCGAATTATAAAAAGAATCTTAATCATATAGATCTAATCTCATCACCAGCTCATCAAGTTTACACTGAGTAAAAAAATTTAGTAAAAATTATTAATAATTTTGTAAAAATTACTATAATTTCTCGTAAAGCCACCACCGACTGTAAAAACCCAAAAAATTACCATATTTTATAAGAAATTTTGCTAGAAATATAGAAAAATTTACTGTAAGTATTATAAAATTTACTGTAAAGTATGCTAATTTTGTTGGGTTTTTACAGTCTATGGCAGCTTTACCAGAAAGTACAGTAATTTTTTCAAAACTTTTTTCTCAGTGTGTATAATAAAAAATCCATTTAGAAATAATTATTATCCTTCAATTGATCATGACGCATTCGATAAGAAAGCACGAAAGACTGCACGATCCGCTCCGTCGAAATCATCCGACCTCATCGGCCTTCCTAATGAGAGCAACAAAAAATCGGCTCACTCGCGCGTGCGCGCGCGCGAATCGGCTCTAAAAGGCCTCCGCGCACGCGCCTAGAACAGAATCGCAGCTATACACACACACAGCGCTCTCGACTAACTAAGCGATTTGTATACAGCGAGCGCGCGCTCAATATATAACTGTACCGCGAATTTATAACTCCGCGCGACCCGCCGCGATTATTTACAGCTACACACCGCGCCTCACCTTATCGGCCTGAACGCGCATGCGCGCGCGCGAGAACTATTTTACAATATAAATACGCTGAGAAAATACCCCGCCGATTTCCCATATGCGCACGCGCTTACGTCTGCAGAGGAGGGAAAAATCTGAAGATATTTAGAGAGAGAGAGAGAGAGACCGTTAGCCCCTGGCTCTTTGATCGGAGCGCGATCGGTTGCGCGCGTGCGCCATTCATGCGAGGAATCCGAGCCGTGTGGAACACGCGCTGCCGATGTCTGCAGCATTTGCAGCTGTAAACGCGCGCGAGATTCAAGCGTAGGTATATACGCGGTTTTTTTGAAGAAGAAGAAGACGAAGAAGAAGGAGCCCATGAAATTGGCTGCTAGACGTGATCGTTTAGCGCGCGGAGAGCTGTACGAGCGCTAATCTCTCGTGTTCGACTCGTAAAATCGTGGGGATTACGCGCGTTTTTGCGCGGGCAATCGGCATCGATCGGTTTGGCTTTGATTGAAGGGACTTTTTTTGCTGTCCGTATAGCTCTTTTAGATTTTTTTAATAAAGTTTAGTGGTTACGGCCTAACAGGAACGGTGATGGATTAGGGATCAATTTTTATAAATGAAAGGTGGATATAGATTAATGGTTGTCAGTTCAAAGGATATTGTATAACATTTAATTTTTTAATTTTGTATATGAATCAGCGAGAAAATAATGAGATAGCGAAAATTTTTGGTATTATCATACAGCAAACATCTTATACTGTTTTAAATATAGTTAACAGTACTCTCCAAATTAAGAAAGTTCAATTATCATCAAATAAGCATTTGTATATGCGAATATTATAAATTTCAAGTAAAACGCGTGCTTTCGGGGATTTCCATGATCCTCAAACCTAAAGCTACACTGGTATTACGTAGTTCCTACGTAACTATGATACACCACACGTCAAAGCCATCGAATCACCGCATCTGCCTGCAATTATACACATCACAAGCGCGTAACAAATGCTGCGCCGGCACCTTCCTTCATTCCAGAGCACCGCTATATATGCATACCCACCTGTCCCGCCACAAAACAAACTTGCGCGCTTCCTTATGGATCGCTTATGTCAACGCGCCGGAGACACGCCTGCGAATGTGTGCGCGCGCAAGCCGGAAGTAAAAGCAATTCGCGCTGAATTGCGCGCGGTATGACGGCGCAAACGGATTAGATGCCCGCGAGGAGAGATTGAAACGTCGGTACTTTTTCCTGCTCTCGCGCGCGCACGTACGTAATGGCACGTCTTCGGGTGTGTCGTCGTTGTCGTGTTTTTTTTTCTGTTTTTTCTCTCGGTTGATGATCGATGATGCGTGAGATGGATAATGGCGATGTGGGATCGAACGGTTAGATGTACGCGATTGAGAGTAATGGGCTCTAGGCGTTGGTTTTGTTTCGTTTGGAATGCGTTTCTGCGCGTTCTTCGATACAGTGCCTTTTGTTTGAACTATATATACTTTAACGTAATTGTATAATATGGGGATTCGCATGAATTTAATGACGTTTTTGCGCTTCTTCAAATCGCGAACATGTGTAGTATAATTTTCATTGAAAATCGTTCGTCCAGAAGGATATTGCTACAACACAACTCATAACTAATTTTTCATGTATAACGTGGAAAAATGACAAATTCCGCGTATTTATTGCAAAGATTAGCTGCGGCATAAAAGTGTCACGCGATATAATTGCAAAACTATGTTATTACCGCACGCTCTCGTCTCACGAGTCTTTATATCTCGTACAGATTTCCACAAAACGACTAGAAATCGTCGCATTGCCTTTCTTGCATTCTTATTATCCCGTCATCGCGGTGCACTCTCGATGTACGACGGCGAGTGCGTCAAGGATATAATACCTCATGACCGTTCTGCATAAGCGCGATCATAATCTCAGATATGCAAAGTAAAAATTTTAACCTCGCGCGCATATACGCGCTACGCGTGCAAATATAAAACGCGAATACCTGCAGATTTAATTGTGACTAAATATTTTCATTAGACGCGTGTGTAAATATTTTTGTTTTCAGTGTAGTTTTCCTCCTCCGTTCCGCAGCTTTTTCTCGCCAGAGATTAAGTGTGTATCTCTAACGGTTGTGCGCTGCAGCGCAAACCTGTAGCCGCACGCGGCGCTGACCTAAAAGCGTATTATGCATTCAATGTGCATATTTTTCTATTCAATTCAGCGGCCGCAGTGCGCGAGCTTTAAGGTGCGCGCGGCCAGAAAAGAAACGAATGAAGATACGGTGAGATTCAGTTCGAAAAATGTAGCTGCTCTACATGCGCTGAATCGCTCTATTGTTACAGGCTCTATTGTATACGAAAGCCTCAGCTTGAAAAATCATCCGAAATTAGTGAAATATTATGCGTGTGCCCATAGTGTGACCATTATATGGTTGAATTTAAAAAACGTTCCGCACATTATAACATGTGATTATACGCGCTTACGTGTAGTTAGCCTCTGCTATAAAAATATACGATGAAATCGACAATTTATCCACAATTAGAGGCTACAAAAAATTAAAAAAAAATAATTTGAAAGCACACCTCTGAAAAAAAGTTCTATCATTCTTTAGCCTATAAAATATAGGAAAAAAACTCGTGAACATTAGAAAACGGTCTTGTGACGCGGTTTCAAAAAATACTGAAAAATGGACGAAAAGTAGTGACTGATGATTAACCAATAGCCAGCTACTGAAGTGACCAAAAAGTGATTAAAGTAGAAGAAAAAAGCTTTAATTTAAGCTAAAGATCGTTAAAATCGATCGATTCTGTGCAAAGTTACGCGCATTTGAAAATCGCCAAAATTTTAAGATTCTTGAAAAATTGCTCATTGTGTCACAAGACCGTTTTCTAATGTTCACAAGTTTTTTTCGTATATTTTATAGCCTAAAGAACAATATAAAAAATTTTTTCAGAGGTGTGCCTTCAAATTTCTTTTTTTAAATTTTTTGAAGCTTTTAAGTGTGGACAAATTGTGGATTTCCTCATATACACGACAAATAAAAATAAACCACCGCGCATACACATTGATAATTTATCGCGTCATTATATATATCTAACCGTTCTATGCGATGACCAACCGACAGCCCCCTAAACAACCTGGAAATTAATTTCTTGCCGGCGCCATAAACAACGCGGCACAAAACGCGCTTTCATTGTGCTGCGGCTATACACGCGAGACTACGACACTGTATAGGCCTAATTGCGCGGCCGGAAAGCCGAAAGGAAACTAACTCCATAGGACTTGGCGGCCGCAGCTTCACAGTTATCTTCGCCATAACGTTTTTCGACTGGCGAATCCCGAAGACTACGACGACGACAAAGTTCTCTGTCCACCGTAATAATGGCCCTTTGTCAACGACTGACGCCGTCGTCCCGTTCCTTCCTTCCTATCGTCTCCTGCTCTCTCTCTTGCTCTTCTCCCACTCCCACTCTCTCTCTCTCTCTCTCGCGAAGGTAATTGCCGTAACCGCCGGCCGGCATGCGCGCGTAATCATCATCGCCCCCCGCGGGACACGTTCTTTTTGTTCTCACCGCGCACGCGCGCGGATCATTTTTCGAGATGACGGCACGATTCCGCTCGGCTTTTTGAAAAACGTATGTACGCGTACTTGTATATACGTGAGGGTAGGTCGTGTGAAGAGAGAGAGGATGTATATACACGAGGGTGTGAGCTTTTCGCTCGAGCGGAATTATCCCGCGAGACTCATTATTCTTGATGAGCGGCCCATGCGGGATTGCAGATGATGCGCGCTCGTGAGTGTGGGATTGGCTTTTCACGGTTCGCCTGGCTGCACATATACGTCTGTCCTTTGGCGCGTGGTAATTTGTAATTTATTCAGAATGCTGCTGCTGCTTCTTTGCGTGCTTTATTTTGCTGTGCATAATTAATATCTATTTTATTAAAAATTTCGTTTATTTGTTTCTTAGAGTTTGATTTTTATTTATGCCTCGTGATTTAAGTGTAACCAAAGGTGACAGTGAAAATTGTCCTGGAAATGTTTCGAGGACGTCCTTGACTTGGTAAGCTAAAATACTTGAAAAATTGTAAGGTGAAGGAGATGGAATGTTTCATAATTTAGTCAGGAAGTCTTTAATTTTAAAGAGCAAAAAGAAATAGATGTTGGATGTTGTTCGCGTTGGATTTATCTTATATAGAAAAAAATAAGCACTTTTCATTGTAAGAAACAAGTACTTAAAGTATAACCAATTCCTACTAAATTATTTAAAAAAAGAATCTTAAACACGTTCAGGTCGACAGCAAATATAGACTAACTGCTGTACAGACCCTGGTAGAAATTGAAACCATAAATTATTTATTTTTAGTTAACTTTATGGCTTGGAATAATAATCTACTTTTATTTGATAATTATGTACCAATTTGATATTTCAACTACTATAGCAACTATAGTAATACTTTTAAGTACATTGTGTTATTGTTACATATTAATTTTTATTCAAAATACTTTTAATGTTCTGCCAGTGGTACTACAAGTAAAAACGCATTAAATTTATAAAAAGTTCCATCGTGTAGTGTTTTTCTCGATACCTCAAGGGATATTAGTTAATTATGTTACATCCAGCAGAATTTTAAAGCCTCGAAACTGTTGGTTTTATTACATTTATTTTATGTTTTCAAAGATTAGCGTCCAAAATTACGCACGAGTCGTTATTATACGTCTCGTTATACGCCACAGTAAATCGAATTCACACGAGTCACATACGACTCGTATTATAGACCTGCAAGCGTTAAGATAACATTTATCAATCTAATTCACGAGTATGTATATTCCTTTCGACTTTAAAAATCACGTCAGCCATATATCGCGTTAATTTGACTGCTCGCGTGAGCGTATAATTCCACTCGACACAACTCACCCGAAGCTCACACTAAAGCGGCACCTGCGAGTAGACAAACGACCCGTAAACCTTCCCCTTTTCCATTCAACCACCATAACCACCTGCCATGGCGCGTCGCTGGCACCTCCCACCTTTCAACCATCCCTGAATGCTCCTCGCGCTCATATATACACCTTAATTGAATTTCCGCGAGTCCGCGTGCAGAGAAAGAGCGGCATCCCTCCACGCGCACACACATACGCGCACAATCATAAATTCAACAAAGAGAGCTGCGCGGACTGTATACGGGCGTCAAGCAGAGACGTCAATGGTTATTATGTACCTGCGTATAGCGCGCGGGGTCCATTAATATTTCATACGCGCGCGGAGGATGCGCAAGCACGTAGATGTAAATCATTATCCTGCCCGGCCGTGTACGTATATAGGTATGCGCGCGTGTGTCAAACGGACTTGACCGGCCGTTACTTCCCGTCTGCGATGCCCTTTCGGCGCGAACTTACTGATATTACGCGGCTAGAAAGCCGATCGGCAACGGGAGATGGCATATTTCGCTAGGCCGGATGGAAGGAAGAATGAAACAGTGCCGGTATGTGCGGTGTTGAGGAATTTTGTCAAAGATCGTTTACGAATGATTGTAGGGAGTGTCGATCGGATCTGTTAGTCTTAAACAAAGCAGCGCATTTTAAGTACTATCGATATTAATTTATTCATGCATTTCCTTATTATAATAGCACCATAACGTCATTTTTTATCTTGATACATTAAAATACATTAATTATTAATATCGCTTATCGAACAGGAATGAATTTTTGAGCATCGTTTAAAATTTATATTATGCAAATTGAAACATTGAAAAATGAACCAATTGATTATATATTGGCAATTTATGCAATTTAAAGAAATCTCGGTTAACCGGGAAAATAAAAGATTTAATGATTTTCTACAGTATAGTATTTACATTTCGTTTTATTTTAAAAATATGGCAATTGCAAATTATGAAAAATATACATGTATACAAAATTATGAATCACTGTTGTCGTAACTTATAAACAATTCCATTGTAAATGGATTGTTTCAGACGTTCTACGCATATGTTCTATTTATCATTCCTCACAATATTTTCTTTAACATCAATGGTCAAAGAGTACGTATGATAATTCCTGGGAAGGCAGTAATTGAATACTTGATTATGTTAGGATTGAAATCCAAGTGGACTATATAATATAAAAATACGTTTTCACATTGATGGGAAATCTATCCCAAGAGTTCTTTCTGATGGTCCTCCAATGTATTTGGAAATAAACTGTGAATTAATAGAATATAAATAGTTCCAGAATAATATTTTGCTAAGTTATATATACAAACCTCAAATTTTGTCAGCCATGTTGCTCCCATACCGATAGCTAAGTAAATAATTAGGTACAGGCAGAATGCAACATAAAAGATTCCTATTATGGTGGTAAATACTATAAGAGTTATGGCTTGTCCGTGGCTTAACGTATTTTCGACAAGATCGGATACTAATAAAGTCACCAGATAAATATTGATTCCTATCACGAATAATGCTAAAGTCGTAGAAAAAATCTTATTGAACCTAAAAGCATTAAAAAGTTATATCATTATAAAATATTAATTTATGCAAAACGGTGTAGGATCTACTTCTTTATGGATTTATCTTTCTATCAGATTCGTATTTTACCAATAATATGATATAAATTTTTTTCTTTTAATTTAAAATAGTTAATTACTTGCGCTCTCAAATTCGTTTTAGAGGGTACTTAGCAGTATAATTTTCAATGAAACTATCAGCCAAAAATGCAAAGACATGCAGCGCAAACAAATCCTCACCTGCCATTCTTGAACTCTCCCATAATATACATATTGCTGGTGAACGCAATCGTTGGCAACGCGGCGAACGGCAGCTGCAGACTCATCAGCACGTTCAGGATGTCGTTCATGTACGTCATCCTGTCGATGCTCGTGAAAAAGGCGACGAAGAACGTCGGCACAATGGCGATAGAACGGGTCAGCAGAACTCGCTTCCAGCGCGGCCACTGCAGATTCAAAAAGCCCTCCATGGCGAATTGCCCGGCGTAGGTGCCGGTCATCGTTGACGATTGACCCGCCGCCAGCAGACCGATCGCCCAGATTATCATGGCCGCGAAGCCAAACTGACAGCCGAGGAAGATGCCGCCGTTGTAGAGGTCAGCTTCGAATATCTGGCTGTTGTTCTAGGATTTGAGAAGCAATATGGTGTGGTAAATTGATTTGGATTTACCTAGGAAATAGTAAATGTCAACGTGGTTTAAGAATGGCCAATTTACCTTAAATATGTCAGTTCCTATGGTGAAATTGTTGCTTGCACAAATCTCGTACTAAAATCCAAAGATTTTTTTTTTCATTTATAAATTTTAGTAAACTTTAGTCGATTGAATTGCTAGCTGCAATTACTACTTACAACATCCGAATTAGTTTTATTGTATAGTCCATGTGCGAAAACAGCCATTACAAACAAATTAATAAGAAAAGATACAAATAAAGCGATGGCAGCCTCCGTGAAAAAATACATGTTGGCTTCCTTCACTTTCTTAGGTTCTCTTCGATTGATATCACGGGACTAAAATTATATATGCATATACTGCTATTAATAGGTCAGTCCAATTTTAAAATTGGTTGACAAGAACAAATGGCTGTTTAATTTAAACGTAAATACGGTTTTTTACATACTTTAACTAGCGCACTATGCAGATATAAGTTGTGAGGTTGTATATTTGCCCCGATAATGCCTACAGCTTGCAATAATGCATTTGTATCGCAGTTAGAACACCACGGTATGAACATTCCCTTCATAATTTCACCTTGTGGTGGTCCTGCTTTTACGTACTACAAGTATTGAAATGTATTACATATAGAATATCTTTTAGGCTTGTACATCAAACATTATTTTAATCGTTGACTATTACCTCGTAGCCAAATGTCACAGCCATTACAGATATAAAGAATCCAAATAGAAACTCGAGTTTTCTCAGTCCATATTTATCCAAGAATAAGAAAGTAAATGTATCTAGAATTGTAATAAGTACGCCTGCCCATATTGGTAGTCTGCAAATTAAAGCGAATAAAGTCTGCTGTTAGGAGAGGGTCAATATTGATACATTGCTAAAATTTTACTAAAATTATGAAAAATTTAAACTCAAAACAAATGAATTTAAGAAGACACAATTACAATATTTTGGCTACTATTGTAATTATTGGCATTACCAAAGTTAATATACATTCTTAAAATTTGTTTTGTATTCCTTTCTTTACTATCCATCAAGGTGTTTAATTCTACCATTACTTTCGTGAGTAGTAACACATATATCATCTACTACCCAACTTTTATATCTCCCCCCAAACTGTTCCCGTATTTGCTCGTCATTCTTATACACATATAGGGCACGTGGTTTAATGAAAACCTCACGTGGAAAAACCCGTACCAGAAGGAGCTGGTAGGAGACTCTAACTTAAGTATTTTCGAGAAAAAACAATTCAGAATATATATCAGGTCATCCTCTTCCACCTGCCGAAAACACCATTTAAAGTACCTACGTTGCTGCGAATAAGTATAGTCTACCCAAGTACAAATCACGGTAAACCGCAACACACATCCGACGACCACCCCTCAGTATTCACCTTATCAATACTTATTTTTCTTAAATTCAATTTTTCCACCTAGCTACAACTCCCTTAAACACCCAGCACCCCGATTCCCACAATCTCGGAACATTCCGCTTACGCTTTGCTAGTCAGCAGGTAGAGAGCGATGGCAGTGCCTATGACCTCCTGCATGTCGCTGCCAATAATTGCAATCTCCGTCATGATCCACAAGAGGAGTCTCGGAGCTCTTTTGTATTGCCGATGGCAGACCTCGGCGAGATGCAGTCCCGTGACGACTCCGAGACGCGCGGCCAGCCGTTGCATCAGCAGTCCCAGAACGGTTGCGCTCAGCAGAACCCATAATAACTGCAAGGCAGAAAATGTTACGCGAGTCGTTGATTTCGTGGGTGATTGTATAAATGGGAAGAAAATATCAAGGTTTGCACTCTAACTTTAAATTAAAGCTTACGCACTGAAACTAAACGAGCAGTATACTTATAACTGATAATCAGTGAAAATTCACTGATAATTCGTACATGTTCAGTGATTGACAGTTACAAGTGTAGCACTGATTTGGTATCAGTGCATATATGTACTGATTCAAATTTAGAGAGTAAGTTATGGCAAATAATTAAATGTTCCGAAAATTTAAGAAGATGGTATTTCTTGTAAGCTAA
>JAPYZP010002910.1:0-17763 GCA_030522985.1 Torymus sinensis
GTATGGTTTCCAGAAATAATGGTTTCATATCTCATGATTTTGAAAAAATTTAGGGAATTTATATTATTAAGGATTTTATTTAGAAGCTTATAAGAGGTTTCTATAGAAAATAATGTAGCTATAATTTACCTTATACCTTGCGATTGATCCAGCTTGCAAGTCAGATTCAACGTTTCCCGGGTCTAAGAAGGCTATTGACATCAGGAAACCCGGCCCAGTGAAAGCCCATAGCTTTCGGAAACTAAATATTTTCTGCAATGCATTTAACAATCAGCATTCTTACGGTCTGTTCCATTACAACAGAATTAAATTATCGCACAAGATAAACAAGTGATCCATAACAAACTCACATCATCGGTTTCCGGAATACGTATCCGCTCGTCGGCAAAGTAGGTGTCAAAAGGTAGATTGTCATGCAATGTTTGATTATTGATACTGTTACCCGGTAAGTCTGGTCGATTATCTTCTTGGTTTATAATGAGCGGACCCTTGTCGTGGGATACGATTGACACAGTGTCTTCTTGAGAGACGGAAAGTTTGTTTCCCTGTGGCATAGTGGCTGTTTCATTTTCGCTTATTACAGACGAACCGTTCCCTGGCACTGTAACCGACGAGTCGTCGCTTTCCTCGAGTAGGGAAAGAAAGCCCTTTCTCGAAGTGTCAGGTTGTTCGTCCATCGTGTTGTCAGCTTATGCTGTAAATGTTGTTTATTTTCATATTTAACGGATTACCCTATCGTTTACAATATGTCGAAAAATCAATTTTTTTTTTTTGCTGATTTGCGAATAAGAAACGTAACACATTAAAAACTTTTTATCAATATTACGCTGTATACAAAACGAAAAAGCTATAAAAAGAATCTCGAACAATAGATTTCAATATGTAAAGCGTTACAAACTCAAGAATGGCATTTTAAATACAGCAATAAATGACTTTACTTATAAAAGAATAACACAAGGTTGACGTGACTTTGCTTATAAACACGTGACGTAGTTAACCTAGAACTATTTGCATTTATTAGATCAAAAGAGTTACCGGAGTAGACATGAAAAATTAGTTTGAGTATTTGTAAATTTGATACATAATATTATAATTAATTCAAAGTATAAAAAGAAATTTCAATAGCTTTATTAAATTTGCATTAATTGATCGTTTTTTTTATTGATTAAAAGTAACGTGAATCGTGCTGAAATTCAAACTTATCTTGTCTGATATCACACTGTACCTCAAATGGAGCATTTTTTAGATAAGCCGATATCCGCTAGATAAACTGGCCGCATACAATACACTAAGCAAAACATTGATACACTATTGTAATAAACTCTATTGTAATACAAGCATCCTATCCTATAATATAAGTACCTTAAACTTCTTAAATCTCTGTGAAAATTTACCGGTGACAACATGCACCTTCCAACTTCTATACACTGGCGTAATGAACAAACTGCCACTTGCAAATTCCACCGCTCAAAAGAACCTTATTCACTAACAGCTTTTCACTCAGCAATCGGCTTAAAATTCACATTTTACTTTGCAAAACGTCTTACAGATACCGAAACAATACCGCGTGCGCGAATGACGAAGCGGTATTCCCCGGCGCGGTCTTCGCGTGCACTGTGGACTCTCGTCCGCTAGCGCGACTGCCGGAGCAAAATCCCCTTGTCGAAGATGACGGAGTCTGTTGGTGCGCAGAAAGAGGCGCGCGTGTGCCATAAGAGCCGATTCGAAATTAACCGGTGATTCAGACGAGGAAGTCGCGTGACGGGATCTGGAGATTGTTGGTTATTTTTGCAAAATTTTTGTTTCGCTCTTTTGAGTGAAAGTTGAGCTGATATGTAGAAGACGCTTGAGGTTTTCAAGTGTTGTCTCGACAGTTATGTTTTAAGTTATTTCGTAATATAGGAAATTAATTCGATCTGTGCTGATTTGCTATGCTTTGTTTTTAGGTAGGTATGAGTGTACGAACAAGTTAACGTATAGCATTTATTCTTGACAGAAGTAGCAACCTTGATTGTAGTGACCTTCGATAATATGAAACATTACATGAATATCAAATTTTAAATGTTTATAGTTATACAAATTAGTTTTGGTTATAAAAATTGTATCAAATTTTTTTTCTTTTTTAACATTTTTTAGAACGGAGATAAAGAATTTCATCACTTTTTTGAATGAATCATGTTTAATTGATATATATATATATATATATACACGATATGATTCAATTTGATAAGAAATCTATTAAAAAATTTGTTGACTTTTAGCAATTTGTAAACATCTCACTTTAAGTAAAACATTTATCTACAATAAAACTTTTCAACTGACATTCACGTATAGTATCTGTAGGAATCTTGACTTCACAGCTATTGTTGCCATTATGCTATATACTAGATGCAATTCGTCCATACGCACTCTACATTATAAGTAACTTCATCCGCTGCTGCAAGCGTTATTGTTCCTCCCTCATATTTTAATTCGCTTAAGTAGCATTTCTCTTGCAATCTACCAATTTGAAATATAAAAATACTAGCAAACACTTCACCATCAACCTCGCATAATAAGCAAAACCCACACGAATAAAAATTTCGTAGTAAAAATTACTATTTTTTTTAGTAAACGTGGAACAGACACATATTTTCATCAAAATTACTACAATTTATAGTAAAAGTTGCTAATTTTTTTCAATTTTTACTATATAAATAGCACGTTTACTATAAAAATAGTAATTTTTACTAAAAAATTTTTCTCCGCGCACTTAAACAATACCTCTCAACTCCCATTACCTATCCGGAAACGGCAGTCATCGGTGTACAAGTTCCACGCAATTTACAGCTGATAAGCCGCCGCCTCCATGGGCAATCAGTCGAAAGCAGACACCCACCGCTTAAAACACTTGCACTACACGATACCACAATAACCCACCATCCTCGCGACGATCAATTGCTTATTCGAGGCGCACAAGCCGGCGCATATAATACCACAATGAGAGCGCGCGCGTCGCGACTGGAGATGCAAAAACCAGCCGGCGCGGCGGCGCGAAGGCAGCTCTAATCTCGTGCGCCCGCTCTCGCTCTCCCTTCCCGCGCGATTTCGCTCTTGCGACGTGTATAGACGTGCGTATTATATATACTTATAAGGCCTGCGAGTATATCGCGAAATGGGGAACGGAAGTAATACAAACGAGACGCGAGGAGGAATCCCCAGCGTTACAAAACGCGCCTTGCGATGGGGGAATAGCCCGGGAATAGTCAAGGTTTGGTCGGTGGTTTTGGTTTTTGTGCGGTGATTTTTGGTTGTAAGTAGGGGCTTGAACAAAGCCGGTGAATATGTAACGTGTATAAAGAGCAAAAAATTATAAAATCTTTAACGGATCACTGAGTTTGGTGTGGTACTTCGACAGATAAATCACCTGATAATTTGTAAAAGAAATTATTTAGATCGCATAATGGTAGTAACGAGGTTTACTGTTCTATAAAAGATATCTTATTTGTCATTACATTATTTGAAACAATAAAGTTTTTTTTATCAAGTAAAATTTTTATACATAATATTGTCTCTATATAAGGACTATAAATGATGAAACCTCAAGGGGAAAAAATAAAAGTGATACAATTTTTCGCAGAATGGACGAGGAAATCCCCTATCTTTGTGAGCTGCAATATCAATGAGGAAAGTAACCGTTAAATAAGAGGACGAATGAACTTGATTGTATTTCCTGTCGCTGTCTCAATGAGATACAAAGCTCTGATTAAAGTACATATCTGATGTTTATTTATTTATTTAATTATAATAATCAATGTTGTCTAAGCTTTCTAATTATTATAACTAAAAATTCTTCCAGATATCGAGCAAAATAATCATAAAAATTAATTTTGTAGTCTTATATTTGAAAATAATGAAATTCAATCAAATACAATAGAAAAATTCAATGATGTTTTGAATGGTTAGTAACACTTAATTATACAAACTTAGAATAATATTACAATACGTAAAATATATTATTTTAATCGTGTTTCGGGTTGCGTAATCTGTAACAAACATTTATCAACCCGCATTTACGCATGAGTAATTTTTATGTATTACTACTAAATAATAACTAAGAGTGATATTCTAGAAATAATTACGTATAAATTATAAATATACAGATAGTTGCACACGAACTAAAAATCCGAATACTAATGAAAAAACATCATTATTCTTCATAATGTAAATACTTATTATGTAGTATTTATATTTTCAATATTATAAAAAAATCTTTCATTCTGCACCCATCTACAAGAGTAACTTACTACTTTAGTAAGTATCAGACAGTTTTTACAATTTCTTTTTCGACACATTATATGTTGTATATACCAACATAGTGTTGAATTCGAGTCCATCATCATTGCAAATGTCGCAGTAGTACTTTATAAAAATAAGTTCACATTAAATTTTAATTAATGATTTTTTGCACTGCATTTGCAACATTTCTACTTATGAAAGAAATATAGTATCTTTCATTCTTTTCTCATCAATATCTTTATTTCCATCTCAACTAAAATGGCCACATTTTCACTGAAAAGCGGGACCAAAATTATACTTGTTCCCTTCTTTTACCTTTCTCCCGCATTTTGCGAGAAAAAAGTGAATTCAATATGAATTAAGCCAAATTCTTCCGCTGCCTGCGTTTGAATACAAACACTTCACACCTTTCCATTGGTCCTACTTTCCAATTAAAAAAAACATGGCCACAGTTGAGATGGGAATAAATAATGTACTATTTATTATCCGAAATTTCGCTCTTTTCATTGCAACTCGTGCTCTACTTCCCAATTCTTCGTAGTAGGACCAGTTATGTACTTGCCAATAACCTGTAAACACATTAAAAATCGTAAAAACTCAAAAAAAATAATAAAAATTTTCTTTTGAAATATTGTTCAATACCTACCGAACAGTTACTCAGGGAAGTCGCCCCCATTGCCAGAGCCAAGTAAATCAGGAGGTACGCGCAGAAGAGCAGGTACAGAATTGCGATAACGACGATAACCACTATTATTTCTGTACTGTGCCCCAGATCATCCTCCACCGCCTCCGATAGAGTTTGCGTTACCAAGAAAGCGTTGATTGCTATTATAAACAGCGCTAACAACGTCGCCGCAACTTTATTGAATCTGCAATAAGAAAGTTCATTTTCGCGTGAGATAAAAAAAAAACTATATCGCTCGCGTTTTTAACTGGCGCAGTAAACATTCCTCTTTGACTTGAAACGTAAAAGTACTTTTTTTTTAAATATAAAAAGTTGTCAAGTAAGATATACGACACCGCGCAGCGTGCCTAACCCGGTGGGTGCTATAGTAGCGCGATACTGAGTTGTTCTAACTAATATAGTAGCGAGCTGATGCCACAGAAAGGACAAGGTAGCACCTTGCATGTAGAACCCTATTCATGTTTGATGATTTTTTTATAATTCTCTTTTAACAGACTTCATAGTCTATGTATTATGTAAACAAGCATCTATACTGATGATCTAATGTTATAGCGACTTTAATCTTACTTCTTTAAATGGTTGAAAGTGACACTGGCTCGATTCTTACAGTTAAAATTGTATACTGAAAACCATAATTCTCTTATTTTATAGTATAAACTTTTCCGATCAAACTCTAAAAATATGAAATTGAAATAATTTCGTAAATATAATTTAGATGAGTCGAGACACATTTAATAGTATTTTTTCTTGTCTGTACGAATTGTATCTGTAGATAATAATCTATTCGATCGTTTTTTTTTTGCATAGATAGATGAACATTTCTTAACTTTTTAGACAAATAAGAGATGGTTTCCTACACATTTGAAACTATCATGGAAATTATCATCATTCTAGGCAAATTTTCATTTGTATAGTAAAGAATAACAAAAAGTATAGATCGAAAAAAAGCAACTAACATTCCATTCTTAAACTTCCCCATGATATAGGGAGTGCTCGTGAAAGCGATGAGCGGGAGCGCGGCAAAAGGCAGCTGCAGGCTCATCAACACGTTGAGAATGTCGTTCATCCCGGTGAGGTCGCTGATTTGGCTGTAGAACGCGACGAAGAACGTCGGCACGATGGCGATTGAACGGGTCAGCAGAACACGCTTCCAGCGCGGCCACTGCAGATTCAAAAAGCCCTCCATGGCGAACTGACCGGCGTAGGTGCCGGTCATCGTTGACGATTGCCCAGCGGCGAGGATGCCGATCGCCCAGATTATCAGCGCGGCGAAGCCGTACTGACAGCCGAGGAAGACGCCGCCTTTGTACAAGTCCGCCTCGAACGTCGCGTTATTGCTCTGCGAAAAGGCGAAATCATCGTGCAGGCGTTTGTTCGAGAGCGAGAGAGAGAGAGGAGAAAGAGACGTAGTTCTATGACGCGAACGGGGTGGTCTTACCTGAAATTCGTCGGTGCCAGGAGTGAAGTTGTTGCTGGCGCATATCTCGTACTGGAAGAAACAATTTTGCCATTGGACATACGAATTCGGGATATATTATGCGAAATTATAACAAAACTAGCTCAAACTATAAAGTGCTAGGCACCCTCTAAATTCGAATAAGTGAATTCCATTTATTCGAATTATATAGCAAATATTTAAAAAATATCTGCAATCGAGGTCTGTTTTACAGATATTTATCTAGCATTAGATAATTGTTTATTAGATATTTTTCTGTTAGGGCTTGACTGCCAATTATGAAAATGCCTTACAAATTACTTAATTAAAGCAATGTGTTACTTACCACGTCAGCGTTCGTCTTGCCGTATATTCCATGTGCGAAAACAGCCATTACGAATATATTAATCAGAAATGAGATAAATAGAGCGATAGATGCTTCAGTGAAATAATACATGTTTGCTTCCCGTACTTTTTTCGGCTGCTTCCTATCAATGTCTCGTGACTGAAAAAAATTAAAAATTATTTCTAATTGTTATCCCAAAATTTCAACATTCATCGAAGCTTTAAATCGTCAGATGATTTATTCGTACTTTAACGAGTGCACTGTGAAGGTACAGATTATGAGGTTGTACATTAGCTCCGATGATCCCTACAGCTTGAATCAGTGCATTTGTATCACAATTTTCACACCATGGTACAAACATTCCTTTTAAAACTTCATCCTGTGGAGGAGCTGCTACTACGTACTAGAATGATGAAAAAATTAAGTAAAAATATTTTGATTTATAAGCTTATTTTAACTATTACTTGATTTACCTCATAGCCAAACGTAATAGCCATGACAGCTATGAAGAATCCAAAAACAAATTCCAACTTTCTTAAACCATATTTGTCCAAAAGTAAGAAAGTGAATGTGTCGAGAATGGTAATTACTACACCTGCCCATAATGGAAGCCTAAAAGATAACGAAAATTTATCAAAAGAAATAAAAAGAAACATATTTATAGAATAAATCTACCAAAATATATTTAAGCTTTAAGGAAAAGATAATAAAATAATGCACCGGGTTATCGGTTTTCGGTAATTAGATAGAATGAATATATTTTAATGCTGGGGGCTTTGATAATGAATGATGACGTATTGTCTTACGATTGATAATGCAACCGATTTTAAAGAAATGATTATTCCTCTTCAGATTTTAGTAATGTTTATATTTTTTTATTTTTTTAATGTACCGTGGAATGAAGCAAAGGATAATATTAGTTCCACTATCATGTATGGGAAATGATTACAATTGATCGAAAGGCTAGACTGGCAGAGAAAAAGCTTTTCATCCGTTCATGTAAAATAATTCACTACAATCCCGTCTTCTTAGAATCGCGTAGCCACGGCCCAAGTAATATAATATACTCACCCTTTGCTCGTCAGGAGATACAGAGCGATGGCGGTGCCTATAACCTCCTGCATATCGCTGCCAATTATGGCAATTTCAGTCATGATCCATAAAAGTATCCGTGGCACCGGCCTGAACTGCCGATGACACATCTCGGCCAGGTGCAGGCCCGTGACGACGCCGAGACGCGCGGCCAGCCTCTGCATTAGCAGGCCGAGACAAATGGCAAACAGGAGTACCCATAACAACTGCAAAATGACGCTTATTACTTTTTGCTCGACGCGTGTATCGCCGTGTTCGTATATATGAGGGTGGGAAGCAACATTCGAAATTGAATTGGTGCTGCAGTGTGAAGAGTTTTGATATGGTGTAATTGAGGAATAACTGGAGGTAAAGTGACACTTTTACATTGAAACGGTGGATGAATGTTAATGTGAAAGTGAAGTAAAGTGAAACATTGGAAATTTGGATCACCTTATATCTGGTAATAGCTCCGGCTTGTAAATCAGATTCAATGTTTCCAGGATCCAGAAAGGCTATGGACATCAGGAATCCAGGTCCAGTGAAAGCCCATAGTTTTCGAAAACTAAATAGAGTCTGAAATAACAATTAAATATGTTTTAAACGAAAATTGTATATTCAAAATTAATTTTTACATCTATATTATGTTTTGATAAAGCTTTCAAAATGATAGTTTTATAGGCAAGTTGTGAAAAGTAATCGCGATTTTACCCGATATTCATTAGTCGACATTGAAAAAATATTTGTGTATTAATAAAATAATGTGATTGAAACTTACACTCTCAGAATCAGGAATTTGAATCCTTTCTTCAGCGAAATAAGCCTGCTTTCTTGTTTTCTCTATCTTTTCCTGTTCTGTTATGGTACCCATAATGCCTTAAATGGATACTAAAAGAGAACATTTTATATAATCAACTTAAGTCTTAAACGATTTTTTCAAATGCTTCAATTCATTATTACATCCGTAAATCTTATAATACAAAAGGACTCTTTTTAAAACATGACATAAATAAAGCATAATTGTATGACTATTGATACCTTATTTAGTGAACACAAATTTAGTCATTGAGGTGGTGTACTACTCCTATATACTGTTTCACCGACAGAACGGGTGCCGTTGATGTTTGGGCTCAAAACTGTATAGGATCGTAGATTATTACATTGCGCAGGGCAACTACCTCCTTATAAGACGTGCTACCATATATTTACTTTAATCATATTGAATTTACCGTGTTCTGTCGGTAAAACAGAGTATAGGAGCACTACACCCCCTTAAACACTCAGTTCGGAAATAATAAATAATGTATTATATTTTATGTTGCACTTTCTGCTAAAGTGTCAATAAACTTTTTGCATTCACAGGTGTTCAACGTCATATGAACTAAATAAACCTACAAATACATAATTTTATTTAAACTATTTATGTGGGAAAAATTCTTTAGTTAACTTTGCAAACTTCACTCCAATTTTTTACACGAAATAAAATTTAATTTAATATAAATTTATTAAACTAATAATAATAATATAATTAGATGATAACCTACTATTAACTAAATATTCGAAAATAATACTGCTATGACAGTCTAGAACAAAAATGATTAATCTCACTTCACGAAACACAGACTACATCTCGCGCACCAATTTAACAACGACAAAACACAAACAGGTTCTGCATCGATATTTATTACAAATTGATGCGGTGCAAGATTATCTTTGGAGATTCGCCCGACCAAGATTGTGCTTCGCGACTCCACCTCGTCCCAATCCCATTGTCTGACTCGCGATATCGTCGATACTGTGTGTTTGTCAACGTGTGGTCGACGAGGGTGGGGGCAAGTTGAAATATTTGTATGTACCATGCAAGGAGGACATGTATCAACGCATCGCGTTTTTTGTTCAAGCTTAAGTCTGGGATCCCCAGAACCGCTTATCTGCACTTACCGAAAGGGAAATCACCGAGTACAATACGCTTGAAAAATGAATTTGCCCGTTCTATATTTGTTATGCTTAATTAATTCATTGACCGGAATTCGATAAACGGTGCATGAGGAAAATCCATCACGACGACAATATGTTGATACATAATGTACATAGTCAGTGAAGTTGTAGTGGTACTTCACGTATAAAATTGGAGATAAAAGCAACTGCTAACCGGTTCTTCAAAAAAATGTGCGAAATGATGGTTGAAAATCTTAGGGTGGGACAATTAAATTTTCGATTATTCAATTTTTCATCCTGCAAAATCGTTAGGTACTGTTTAAAAGAAAAATACGCAGGGGAGTCCTGGGCATAATGAAAACATATATCTTGTAACATTTTATAATGACAGGAAAGAATACATAGTGATAAATTATAAAAATAACATTCATAAAGGTTTTACCGATCAGCAAAAAAGGACATATATTTTGATAGGTTAACAAATCTCCGACTAAAATAGTACACCTCTTAAATCCTCACACGAGTCACAGGCAACAATTCACTCTATTATGTACTATATAATGCAGATATACCTATTATAATGCAAGCTAAGATATCAATAAAACAATTCAGAATAGAAAATAAATTTCTCAATATTTATTACGAGCGGAGCTGTTCTGTTTGTCCACCCCATTTTCCCCGGTACTAATACTTTTAAAAATTTTTTCAAAATAACTGTGTATATGAATGCATAATTCAGTTATAAGAAAGGACTCTTTAAATATAGCCCAATCACAATATCACTACAAAGTTTAAGCTTATTCGTACATAAACTGAAATCGATATCCATACTTACGTTGATGAAATCGTAAGGATCGGCGCTCAAACTTAATTTCGTACACCATTTCCACCCTATCGACTCGAGCTTCCAACTCGCCCTATCATGTAGTCAACCATGATCTTATCTATTGATTGCCACTGTTATTCACCGCCACCTAACAATTGAAAATCACAAAATTTCCGAGCAAATTCGATGTCCCGTTTTGATCGGGTCTCCCCTACAATGACGTTTTGAGTATATGTTATTATGAAAAGCATACTTGCGACAAATCGGTGATCCATGCTCCATACGAAATTTTCTTGCATTTTGGCGTCGTTAATCCCTGTAGCTCTTTGCGATCTTAGCATCCTTGCTAGCGCACTGCTGGACCCTTTCGTCGCGCCTGAAGTGCGACGTTCGGTGGTGCACGACCGAGCCGCGTCGTGCGCTTCGACGAGAGTCCGACTCTGCCGCGGAGCCAATTTGGAAGCGCATTATCTCCATTATTTCCAATACTGCCCAGGTAACCTCGTTAAAAATGCGGTAATTCAGACAGCGACTTTTTAGGTTTTGCTCAATATCTCGGAAAACAGGTTGTATTGAGTACAAACAAAAAAACTGGAAAAATTAATAAACTATCCCTGAAAGAATTAGCTATACACTTCAACAAAATAAATAGATTATTAAAATTGATATGCTATATATATATGAACTATTTTGATAAAATAAACGAAATATTAAAAGATTATTCTATATTCTTTCTTAGTACTAGTATTGTTCAATATTTATTTTTCATTACAGACAGTGAAAACGCATTAAAAAATGGATAAGATAAATGAATTGAAAACAAAACAAATGATTGATCGAGGTTCACGACTTGTTTTAAGAATGCAATATTATTTCATGATAATAAAACACGCAAGTTTGGTGAATAAGGAAACAATCGTATCGAATAATGTAGCAATACATTTAAATTTATTATTTCAGTCGAAAAATAACAATAATAGACTAATTTTGGTTATTAATTCCAAGTATTTTCATTTAAATAATAGTCAATATATAATAAGAATTAGAAATAAGTCCTATACATATATTATATTAGAATTTATTTAGTTGCATAAAAATTCTTTAGTAACACATACATAAGTAGTATAAAATAGTCAAGTAAAATTAGACAAACCCGCGTTTTCTTTAAATAAAAAACATTTTTTTTTATACAAAACTTCTATGTATTAACATAAAATAGAAATTTATTTTATTTTAAGAGTCACTTAAATTCTAATCATAATTTTAAGTCCTTTAATTGTCTCTGACTAATTATAGCATTTTTATTGAATCTACGATCATACAATACTTATCTTTCAGTCAGATAAACCCTGTTAAAAATTTTTATGCAATGAAATATCAAATTTCTCGAGTTAAAAAGGAACATTATTATTTTTTATTATGCAAACAAATCAACGTCCAATTCTCGTAAGTATTTGTGTAAGACTTTATGTCAGATTGTAATCAGCTTGGAATCTAATCTTACGTACAGGAATGATCCAATAATAGATCATATCATTGTACTACTGGGTATCGTCATTCGTCCTCACTCTTGCATTTATTACAAATTAAAAACACTAGGGTTCAATGCTTGTGCTCACTATTTCAATTTTGTTAAACAGATTAATGAGTTAATGTAATTTTAATTTGCCTAACGTAATTTTAAGTAGCACTTTTTTGTGACCTAAGTGCGGGCTTAGGTCATGCAGTGCTATAATAGTATATTATGACACTGTCGTGGGAGGTGATTTTCTACCTTGCTCGAGGTTTTTCGCACGAGCGAAGCGAGTGAGAAAATCGAGCAAGGTAAGAAATCATACCGAAGTTGTGATTTTGAGGTTAGAGTGGTATAAAATTGTTTTTTTTTCACACACGCGAAATTGTGAACTTAATTAAGAATAATTTAAAAAAACAAAATACTATAATTTTATGGGATATTTCTAGAAAATCAATCAATACCCAGATAAAGTTGGCAAGATATAGCCCATATTCACCATACGTGGGCAATATGTGGCTCATATTGCAGCGGAGTCAATACTATTTCCCCTATAGCGTCCATATCTGTTCCACATATTGTTTTCTTAGGGTACGGCACATATATGGGTATTATATGGGAAATAGCATGGAAAGAACGCCTCCTTTACAGGCATAAAATGTCTTTTCCCAATCACGTGGGCGTAAAACGCGATTTTAAAACCCGCAATATAGTAAAAACTCATTTCGTCGCGATACAGTCGGGGGGTAAAACACCATTTTTCGAAAACTACTATTCCACTCTTATCAACTGTACCATATACTGTATAAACAAATTATACTTTCGAAATTTTGAATCTTTATTATTCGAATGACATCTCTCGTCCAGCACATCCTCAACAAATAATTTCGGCTGTTTTGTCAGTATAGTCATGTTCCAGTCCACTTCGCACCAATCGGCTCCCAACCCTCCCCCCTCCGCTCCCCCGCCCGCCGAATTCCATTTCCTCTCGTCGCTTTGTGCGCGACACATTCGGCCGGCGATTGCTTCCCCTCCGCGAAAAAAGCGCCGGACCAATTGGCCGCGCAGTATACGCATTCCTTCCTGCCTCATCAGCCCGACGACGACGACGAGGACAAAAATGAATGAGAATCGCCGCGGGGCAAATGGTTATATACATGTATACTCGCCTCCGCTCGAATTTTCAGCGGGTTTTTGCGCGAGCCGCGCGACCAAAGCCCCTCGCCGACGATCTTTCGCGCGTTCGTCTTCGTCGCCGCGCGCGCGAGTGACGCTAATTGCAGCGACGAGCTGTCCCGACAAGGAGAAAGAGAAGCAGAGAGAGAGATAGAGTAAGAGAGAAGGGGGATTCCCCGAGCGCTATGTGTCACGGCTGACCGGCTCGGATGCGTGCGAGAACGGCTCTACACACTGTGAGCGTGCTTGCGCTCTAACAGGTGCGACTACGCGTGCTATCGCGCCAATTTTCTACGCGCTTTGAGCTCTATGAGCGACTGTGTGTGCTCAAGGACGCGTGAAGGAGAGATGGCTTAGGGAATACCTTTTCTTATGGTCATTTCATTAAAATGATCTTCGTGTATAGTGTATTTCTAGATTCTTTGGATGAAAAAGACAGAGAAGGGTAACCGTTCATCTGATACTTTAATAAGCATAAAGAAGAGTTGCAGACTGCTGTTTTTATGATACTTTTGCGTACTTATGTTTAATAAGTGATTAAATAACTAATTATAATGTTATTAATATTTATTCACATGTTGTTAACGAGTATTAACAATTCCACCTCGAGATTTCCAATAACGTCGGTGCCCCTAATTTGATAAAATCTATTGTGAGCCAAGTCAACATAAATAAATAAAAATACCATAAATGTCCTTGTTAGTCTATTCCATATATTTGTTGCTGCTACTATACATTTCACAAAATGAATTCGTGCATTGACAGCCGTAACAATCTCAACAAACTGAGGAATGAAATTTCTTTGGTTGCACGCGAAAAAAAAAAGAACGTTATTAACTGCAGCAGCAACATAGCAGCGCGCAACCGCGATTTTACGAGACCGAAAAGAACGCGCATTCGCGCGCTTGCACAGTCGTTAATATTTATTATCCCTCTCGTGGCAACGAGGAGGGGGGTAAAAAAAAAAGACCGGGATACATTGTATATCGGCGCGGAAGAAGCCGCGGCGAGAATTAACCAGCGGTAGCTAACTCATCAATTACTTACCTGGCGGCAGGCCGACGCAAAAGGGACGTGTTTCCAACGCGGGCTCTCCCGTCGCTGAAATTAAAGAGACGATATAACTGTCCACTTGTTGCGCTTACCATAAGTCAGGTATATAGCGGGGAGGGGACATGAGCACGGAGAGCCTGACCCGTTTATGGGAGAAACGGCTGGCTGGATGTTACTGCTGCTGCCGTTGCCATCACGTGCATAGTTGCGCCCCGACGCTTCGCAGAAATGACTTAGGAGCGATTGTTCTGTACTTTGCAAAATATTTTCCCTTCTTTATGCGCTACGCGGTTGCCCTGTTTTCAGTGAATATCGGGAGCCAAGTTGCCTGCTTAGAGATAACTCTCCTGGGGTACACTGTAACTTTACTTTTTAAAGTTGTTGAACAAATGTCTACTCATCTACTTCCTCGTGTATAATATCTTGCAAAAAATATAACATTGATTGTTTTTTTTTTTTAAATACAATCATATTAACGATTTCTCGTTTTTGTTTCAGGTATGAAAAGTCTACTTTTGACAACTTCCTCTATCCTAAAAGATACTCACTGTAAGTATACATTAGTTCTATTTCGAAGCAGAAATTTGAAAATCAGCAAGTAAATTGTAGAAAAAGTTTTGAAATTTTTAATTAATCTAAACATCCATTTGTAATTACTATAATGGTGACTTCACAATCATTATCATTCAGTAGTATAATATGTGCATATATATTATTTTAAATAAGCCCCATGGAGCTCATATAGAGATAGAAGAACAAGTTGCACGCGCAAGGAATACGGTATATCAAGCAATAGCTAACAGCCTTTAAAAGGTCTTAATCCATTTGAATAAACTACGAGAAACAAGCTTATCGAATCCTGCTTGCTACTGGCCGATAGGCATTATTCATTGTATTTACTGTATCTATGATATGCTCTTACAATCACAATAGTAACAACATAATATATATATATAATAGCTGGAGCGTAATCTCATTCAGTAATTACCCGTATTAATTTCCATATTTATCAGTCGTATATTCACGTGAAGTCATATTTATCCTATACCAGTATACCTATAAATCATAAAAATTAATCTCAATTATGGAGCTTGCCGACAGTCTTAACAACAAAATAATCATCGAGCATACTAAATATTCAAGTAAAACCCGTACCATCAGGGCGCTTTAAGGAACCGCCTCTGCTCTTACACTCGCCGCCAAAACCACATGCAAACGCGGCCGCGATAATCCGAAACAAGCCGTACACGCGAGCGCGCATCGCCTATGCCTATAAACAAGCGCTGCAGGAGCAGGAGCTGCAGAGACAGTCGCTGCGTCGCGCAATAAATTCGTATCGCCATCCACACGTACACATGCACACACCCATCCCCTTATACATACCGGGCCAGTTTGTCGTCGTCGTCGTCGTCGTCTCTCCGTCTCGCTAATGAGAGAGAGACCGAGACGGCGCGCGATCGCCGGCCTTGAGGGATCTTTGCACTCGCGCGCTCATCTTCTTGCTCTCCGCGCGCGGCGTCGCTAATGCGCGCAAGCGGCAGTTCTACTCTCTTTTTCGCTCGCTGTACACTCGCTCGCTCGAAGGCCGCCGCCCGTAGGTCAGGGTCCGCTCGCGCGCATATATATATGTACGTGTAGTACGCGCGAGGGGAGGATGAGAGGGGAGAATCATCCGAGAGAGGAGAAAGAGATAAAGGAGGCGAGGATGGCTGAGGTAAGGGAGTGATGGACGAGAGAAGCGAGTAGATTCGAATTCGAATGCCGCGTTTCAGATGAGTGTTACATCCTGCCTCCATTAGACGATTATTTTTGTTTTCATTTAGTAAGATTTTAAAGAATATAGGTGAATAATGTTATTTCATTTTTTTTCATTTATTTGCACATTCTGCCTACTATGACTCATGCTTGAGACCACATTTAAAATACTTGAATTCTTCAATTTTCTTTGAATTTAAATCGAATGTTTATTTTTCACAAAAATATAATGTCAATCACTCACAAATATTGTTTATCTATAGAAAATAATCGCGACGAAATAAGTGTTTGAAAGTAGAAAAAGCGACCAAGTTTGAAAATTTAGAATTTAAGATTATAAATCGTAAAAAATAAGGTAGATCGATGTAATTGATCCGTTTGCACCGCAAAATCAATTACAAATTTGCCCCTGCTAAAGTTGCAACACAACCGGGTCAATCTATAGTAAATGTAAATGTGATAAATCAGGGGAGAAATATCGATGAACATTTATTAATAACTGTAAAATTCAAGCGATTCAGAAGACTCGGAAAATTTAAACGGCTTCGAAATGGCTGTCAACCCGCAAATAGTTCCGGAGTTCGATGGAAAAATATTCCATTATCCCAATTCTCGGAAGGATACACCGAAGCACTGGGTTTGTTTGAAGCTGCAGCTGAGTCTAGCCTAACTATAAATTACTTAGAGACAGGATTTCCTGTAAAGCTAGACAGGCTATAACCGTCAAACTTTTAATAAAACTGAAGATTGAAAAGATTATTTAAAACAAATACCATATGCCCCGGCTAAGTCTGTAGCTGTGTTCGAGCCATTTAATTCAATGTTTTCGAACTAATTATTCGATATTCATTCCAAAAACGAGGGGTAAACGAGAAAGTCAGTGATTTTAAACCTTTATTTTGCCTTTCCTACTTTTACTTACAATATTTGCCAATATCGTAATTTTTGAATTTTAGTTTTCCCCTAAAAACAAAGTGTTTGTTTTTTATATACATAATACAATCCACTAACTTTTAAATAAAAAATATATTAGCGAGTCTTTGAAAATCCTATTATTCGTGACACGACCTTTGTTACCAAATATCCACCATTATATTGTAGTATCTAGCTCAATCCTAATGATTAATTTTTTAGGCTCTAATAAGAGAGCAGTAGTTTCCTTTGAGGAAACAATAAGTCGGGTATTTTTCATGAAAATCTGGATGCAACATGAGCATCGGAGCAAGTATAGCAGACTTTCGAGCAGATTGATAATATTGTTGTAGGCCCGGTGTACAGAAGCGGAATGTGTAAGAGTTATGATGAGAACATGCGACAGAATGTTTGATTAAAGTTTTCACGGTGAAGAATTTGTCTTCTTGTTTTTCATGCGGTATTCTCAGCTTCTTATAATATAGTATAAGTAACCTTCTGGTTATGTTGAATGATAGTGAAGGGGAGGATTAAGATAAATGGAATATGTTCGGAGTCAATTAAGAATAATAGGAATATGTAAATATGGGATTATATATATATATATATATATATATATATATCTACCTATATTATATAGATGTTAGCAGTTTTTATGAACATCAGCCCCCCCTCACCCCCCCCCCCTCCGACCCCCCCTCAGCCCCCCCTCAAAATAACGTAAAAATCAGCGTATTTCTATGAGTTTTTGTGTATTAAAATAACTGGTCAGCCC
>JAPYZP010002911.1:0-22551 GCA_030522985.1 Torymus sinensis
TACCGCGCTGTGTCTTTATTGCGCGCCCTTTTAGTTATTACGGAGAGAGTGTAATACTTTTTATAGTCATTATGGGTTTTCGGTCGAGTGTGTGTGTATATAGGTATATAAGTGTAATGTATAGGTACACTTTGTAGGCGGACGCGGCGTGCCCGCGATAAGCCACGGGGGAAGATAAGCGAGGCGAATTAAAAAATTAATTGTGCTCGTTGTTGTTAGTTTAATTGCGTAACGATCGTAAATAAACAAAGTGTTGACGGGTGAGTGGTCTATTTTTAGACAACCGCGGGGCGTTTATATCTCTCTCGAGTGACGGATGTTGGGCTTCGAGTATTTCTATAGTTATTTATACGAATTCTCCACGACGGGCAGGCTTTTCTTTTTATTTTATTATTTAAACAACGCGCCGCTTTCTTTTGATGATAATAGACAACGACGCAACAAAAATGCATATCCGCGCTGCTGAAAAGAACATTTTTTAATAGATCCATGACATTGCGGCTTGTCGAGCGCGCCGCCGCGTGTATAACGCGCGCGGCGAAAATGATGTGGTTTATTAAATTGTTGTTTCCAATCCTAATCGATGGCCTTCAGAGCACATCGACAGAAGAGCTCCCCCAGAAAAAAAAACACACACACACACACACGCAGATGATCTCTATGTATAATGACTATATATGGATTGTTGCTCTTTGCGTGGTGTGTGTATACTATAGTTCGTATACGTAAATATCCATTATGGTGCAGCGCGCGAGCGCGATGTGCTATATTAAAACGCAGGGCGGCACATTTGCAGCGGCGCATAATATGTATATACGCAATGGCTTACGTCGGTTCTATCTCAAATATGAATCACCTGCGCTCGCGCGCGTTTTATTGTGTTTTATTATACGATGCGATGGGTTTCAAGAAACTAATTCTATAATGTGCGAGGGGCAGCGGTCGAAGAGAATCAATTTTGCTTTGCTCGCGCGCGCCTGCCTTTACCGAAAATAATAAAATAATTAGTTTATTTACGTAGTAGTAGAAATATTTTCATTTGTTTTACGATGTTTTTTATACGCAATGAGGCTTTTATCGGCATTGTTTTTTTTTTCGCGGCAAGATAAATGCTTTCTCGCTCGCTCGCTCGCCTTTAAATATTTAATGCACTTCCATTGTTAATTTAATTGAGTTGCTTGCGCAAGAGATTGCAAGAGCTTTTTCCAAGCGGCTGCAGGAAGTGAATAAATTATCTGTTTGTTCAAATATATAGTTGATTTCCGAACTCTTCCGTTTGTTCCAAATTAGTTGTTTTGTTGCGAGAGGAGATCCTCGATTATCATAATGTATTCGCGGTTTGCAATGGATGCGTGACTGTTTTGTCGGAATAACAAAAAAAAAAAAGAAAAAATTAGTGTAATAATAGAATATTAAAAAACGTCTAACTTTATAGTGGAAAACGCATAGGTAGATGTGTTTTATATCAATGAACATTGTTTTATAATAAATTCAAAGTATAAGGGGACAAAGATAAAATCGGGAAATTGAAATAACGAAAAGGAAAATATTCTTTAATTTCAATTCCAAATCGTACTCTTACGTTGAGCAAAGCAGCTGCGGCCATTGTTTTTAAACTCGAAAATGAAAAAACGCATACGCGCGTACTCAAACCTCACGAAAACGCCACAATGCACATGATGGATTTTCTAATGCAATGAATAAGAGGTGCATTCGTAATTCTTCCTCAAAACTTGCGCTCGTATACATGACGTTTCCGCTAGCAAAACATGCGCATAGTAAAATTTCACGCGCGTCTTCGCGTATACATACGTATAGGCGCACGTAAGCGGAGTATAGGCAAAAACAAAAAGACAACACGGAAAGTCGTG
Source organism: Torymus sinensis (assembly GCA_030522985.1). NCBI lineage: Eukaryota > Metazoa > Arthropoda > Insecta > Hymenoptera > Torymidae > Torymus > Torymus sinensis. The sequence goes on from JAPYZP010002911.1 coordinate 1,872, forward strand.
CGAAACTCAAAAACTTCGTGCATCATTGCCGAGAGTGCGTTTTTCCGCTTTCTTGCGTGAATCGAGGTGTACATAACTGCGGAATACGTAAATAGGGCAACTTCGGTCCGTGGTGATTGCGGTTTTTATTTTAGCAGGCGAATGCTTTGTGAATATTATTGATGTTTATAATTGGACACTTTTCGACACGATTTTATTAATGTCTTATTTTTTTGCATAAACCGAACCTACGAAATTCAAGGATTCTTCACTCGATGATATCGAACCAAATACACTTTTATTGCTTCCCAGTTTTTTTTAAGGATAAACTTTGAATCGAGCGATCTACACTGGTTGACATTCACTGTGTGTAAGTGAATGACCAACCAGATATATAAATTAGACATAAAAGTTGACTTGAAATATTTTTCAATATCCTTACTACAAAATCCTTGCTCCATCATCATCTGACTGTGCTTTTTCCTCAGATAATGTGTTAAATTTTACAGTCGGTATATTTCAAAGAGGAAAAAACTGGTTACAGATGATGTTGCACTTCGAGTTGTTATATGGCCAAAAAAAAAATTTATTGAGTTGATTCAAAGTAGGTTTCGGTAGTAACTTTTTATATAAAATTCAATTTCTATTCGAGTTTAGCGGCTCAAAATAATATACTTAATAACTTTTAATAAACTCGCTACAATTTTCTTTTATTTACTTATTTATTTTTTATTAATATGAGGTTATGAACATGATCGAGTTAGTTTCAATCTAAAAGTTTGTTTCAATCAGTTTAAATCGAACGATAATCACATAAATTTTATAAATAAAATAATGAAATTTATCTTATACTATTTCAATTATTCAGTTTTAAATACTTAAACTCTATAGAATTCAATCTGAAAAATTGAATCACATTAGATTTTGACACTTATTCTATATAGACCAATAAAATGAGTCTACAACAGTCTTATTGTGATGACAGATTTCATCCATCACTTCTTTTAAGAGAGGATAAAACCCTCGCACCGTTTATATAAACCACGAAAAGAAGAAAACTCCCAACGAAAAGGAGGCGCACGTGTGAAATACCTATATAATAGTTACTATCCGTTCAACGGCATCGCGAGAAATCGATCGGCCTTGAGGGCGCGCACGGCGTTTTGCGCTCTCGGGATTAATTCGCCCGTCACGGAGCGCTGGAGTTTCTTACACCTTCTCGGCTGCTCTGATATACTTGTTATTTATCAGACGATAGAGAGTAAGAGAGAGAGAGAGACTGTCGTAATGATGCTGATTGGATCGTTTGCCGCTGATGACTGGTGGCCGGCGATATTAGTGTGTTTGTTTTTTTGTGAGAACGGTATGGGCGTTTTTTCTATGATTTCGGGTGAATTATCGAGTTACATAATGATATAGTGAGAGCCTATATGTAATGATTTTTTTGTAGTGTATCAGGAAGCAAATAAAATTAACTATACCTGTGATATTGTTATAGATACTTTAACGACGAGTTGCGATGGTGCTTTTCTATAGTAATATCTTAAGTGAATTTTTGCAATCAAACACTTTACTCGAATAGAAAATTATTTTCTCTAGCTTTAAAGTTTATCTTCCATAAATCTCAGCTCTAATCACGAGTTCAGATCATCGGACCAGTTACGTTATTTATTTGTATCTAACAAAACCAAATATCGGAATATATCGAATGATGAAATTTTATTCCCTCTTTCACTTCATAAGGTGTTTTGATGTTGTAGTATGATAAAAGTTACTGTTGATTCTATGATATCTACTTTCTAAATGAACTGAAAAGCAATGTTCCGTTGTGTCATTTACTTTTGGCTATAAATTTCTTCCGTATATATATGATACGAAACCGCACTTTTATGCCTGACGCGCGATACTCGTCATTTAGATAATCATTAGCCCTAGTTTTATACTTATTTTTATAAATAACTTTCAAAATCGATTCCATCTTATCGTTACGATACACTCAAATGATCAATGCAAATATACGCGGGGAGGTAGCTTTCTGATAACCTCGCGTGCGCATTGCATTATCTGAAGTAGTAAAATTTTATCTTGATATAAAATGAAAATATACGAGAGGACTCGGCGAATTTCATTCGAGTTATTTTGAAGATTATTTTTAGAAGGAAACTCGTTAAAACACGCGTTCTCCTATCATAAACCGATGAAAGTATCGCGAAACTATGTTTAAATTTCTGATATAAGTACGTGTACAATCAATTAATCGAGTCTTCTCTTCGACGATTACCGTTATATATACGAAAGACAACAAATCAATCACATCGCACAAGACCTCGAACAATCCAAACTTTTACACGTGGAAAACAATCAGCGAAGAATGCCACCCATACTGACAACTCACTTACAACCTCGGCGAGCACTCTATATCACGTGTCTCTCTCCCTATAAAAATCACCGAGTGCGCGTGCGAGAGAGAGAGAGAAAAAAGTCCATCCCGCGCATAAATCAACGCGCGCTCGCGAGCGCACGCCTGCTCTTATTATCGATACTCGCGCATAAAACTCGTAAATTCGATATCGCCGGCCGATAAGGTGAGCCTGTGCGTATATATGCATTCTCGATTAAAAGCGCGAGAGACGCAGGCAGGCAACCTACTTTAATGGCGTCTCTCTCTCTCTCTCTCTCTCTCGAGTCCGTTGTCAAACGTCTGCATAGAGTGCAGAGAGATAAGAGCTGGACACACGCCGGTAATTTCGTTCGACGTGTATATAAATATAAACAAATATGCGCGCGCTGTTTTGGCGTACTGCAGGTACGGCCAATGTATAGTGTAATTATCAAAGTTTTTCATTTTTATGTCGAGTAATCGCAACCCATAGAGTTTCGTACATTTCAATATACGGATATACAAAATAACAGTTGTATGGCCAATCCAACTGTATAGATTCGTTAATCGTCGAAGGAGTACAGCTATATGAACACGAGGCGCTTGTTATAACGTTCGTATATCTACTCATCGCTTCATTTGATTTCTCTATACATAGAAAACGTGTTTTTTAAATTAACCATTACATTTTACTTTCTCCATTTTCAATAATTTATCGGCTCAATAAAATTTCGATCCAAACATGATCCTCAGTGTTTCAGCCTTACATGGACACACTCGCATTTCTTTGATCTAGATATATTTGAATTTAATTATCCAATTATAGTTTTTGCATACTATCGAGCAGGGCATTTTAATGCATCTACGCCTATAGGCATTGCATAAGGAATGTAAGTTTAATCTTACGCGGAACTACTATGCGCGCGCGCGGGGAAACATTATCATTAGACTTTCGAACGGAAATAAACTTATTGCCTTTTGATACCAAGTTACCGATTTATAATGGACAATAATTTAGAGATTTTTCTCTTCGAGGACCCGATATATACGTAAAGTTTTTGTCAAACTTTATGAACAGTTTTCTAAAGCTCCATATACATTTTTAAATAAAATCGATAGTTCGAGAAATCATAAATCGACAAGCTTTATTTTATTACAACGACTTGTAGAATGCGTGCAGAATTATACAAAATTCTACATACCTCTCGTCGCTCTAATAGATCAAGACACTTACGGTCGTGTGTGGCTGTTGCGAACAATAAAAATTAACATGTATTCCGAGGAAGAAAAGAATTGTAAAATAAATCAGCGTGACGTTTAAACGTATTCTCCCGGTGCATTAACGTGGAAAATTGCTTGGCTTCGCTTTTTTTCGTACCCTTATCGCTAGAGTAATTTGCTTGTACATGTGTGTACACTCGAAGGCCGCGACTGCGATTTCGCGCGAAAAACAACTTTCGGCTGAATTTCGCTTTGATTGCTTTTTCAACAATGAGCGCGCGAGCTAGTGCCTCGGAACTTTTCTTTCCCGCGGATAATTCGAATCTCTTGAGCGAACACCGAAGAAAATAAAATGGAAAGTGCGTCGATCGCATTGCGAGATGTTCCGTGCAAATTTTTATTGCAGTACAAAATAAGGCGTCTATATGCTCAAGAAAACACGTTGCTTGTAGGAATGAATTATTTCACATTAATGTTCTTGTATACAAATATTTGAAATAACTGAATGTGCAACTATATATGAGGAAATCCACAATTTGTCCACACTTAGAGGCTTCAAAAAATTAAAAAACAAATTTGAAGGCACACCTCTGAAAAAAAATGTTTTATCGTTCTTTAGGCTATTATAAAATATACGAAAAAAAACTTGTGAATATTAGAAAACGGTCTTGTGACACGGTTTTAAAAAATACTGAAAAATGGACGAAAAGTAGTAATTGATGATTAATCAATATAGCAAGCTATTGAAGTGGCCAACAAATATTCTACAAGAAAAAAGCTTTAATTTAAGCTAAAGATCGTTAAAATCTATCTATTCTGTGCAAAGTTACGTGCATTTGAAAAACGCGAAAAATTCTTAAAATTTTAAGAATTACGTGGATTCTTGAAAAATCGTTCGTTGTGGATTTCCTCATATATATTTTTGAATCTTTTAGATTAACATTTCCTTGTTTGCATGGTAGACTTTATTATTTCGTAGAAATGTAATCACGAGTTCCATTGAAATTTTGGCTATCTATAGCAGACGACATTCGTATATAGTCAAGCGAAGAAAATTTAGCGTGTAATATATACAATCTGTGGTGACTATCTTAAAAAGTGTTCGAAGAAGTACGAAAAAAGAAGATCATGAAAGAACGTACGTATAGGTTTTATGAGGTGATCAGCTCTTGCTTCTTCTTTGATATTTCTTAGTAATGCATAATTATCTAGCTAAACAGTAATGTTGCAATATTCATTTGTTATGATTCTACAGTGATTGTTTATCCTTCAGGCCTGGAAACTGTATAAATACATCACGACAAAGTTGAAATGGAACCCATACACTCTAAGCATTCATCCAATGAATTTAAAATAAAACAGATTTAGTGATTCGGGAACCGATCATCACATATCCATTAATTCACAAATATATTTTTGTGCGTATTTAACAATATTACTCCAAAAACATTAATTTAACCGGTAAAAACGTGTTCGATCGATACGTCCTATTACCGTCATCCGAAGAACAACTCTCCAGCCTGAAACACAAACGAATGGACGTATATGTGCAACGGTCGCTCGCTTGCATTACGGAAAAGAAATGTTTAAGGGGCTCATGGCGAGTAAACAGCCGCTCGCCGCCGCGTATTTTATTTATAGAACTCGCGGCAGCCGCTGTGTGCAGTGCATGCGCGCGCCGTGGCGACCGTCTGTGAGGTGAAGCAGCGAAATATAACGGAGAGAGAGAGAAGTCGTATAAGACATATCTCTCTCGACTCGTCGCGAATTCCTCGTTCGCTCGTCCGGAAGATGAATTGTAATGGTTCAGTTCAGTGAGTGTAATATCTTTGAAGTAACTTTTCTCAAGCGACGCCGAGAGTTCCATTAGCTCGTCGTTTTTCCGTTACCGAGGTAGTAATTGTTTGAGTGACGGGGTATAGGGGGAATGATTTTTCGTATAATAAAGATGTAGTATACCGCCGGTGGTTTTTATGAGATGGAGTTGTTTGCGTTGGACGATGAGTCATTGACGAGGTATTCGGTAACGATGATGGTATTCCATTTTGAGATTGCGATGCACTATAAATTAAATGAAACAAATTGGCTGAATCTTCTGTGCATTTAAGCCAATCCGATACTTTTCCGGTAATAAGCAATGAAGGAATCCATTTAATGACCCATAAGCGGACCATTAATACTTATTATGATAGGGAATCGCTTTCATTCCAAGATGAATGATTTAGTTTAGTGCATAATATTGTCTTCAATTTGTTGTACAACTCTCACCTAATTGCAGCACACTACCGAGCACAATATCTCTTATCAAACAGTAGCTCTTAACCGATCCGATCTCTAGAAAAAAAAGAAGAAAAAGAAAATAGCCATTCAATAAAAACGCACGCACTGCAATCGCGTTGCTACCACGCATTAACGCCTTCCTGCCCGCGGTCTCTCCACACGTGCACATATATACACAACGCACGCATGCGCGCTTGTTCTCCGTAGGAAAAGAGCTTTATAATAAGCATTTCCGCAACTTCGGTTACAGATTTCACCATGCCGCGCGCTCTCATGAATTATTAACCGGCGTTCGCGCGCTCGTGCGTATACACGTTTACCCGCTGAATAATCGTTACTATTAATCAAGTTATAAACTCTCACCGCGCGCCATAAGCGCGCAGCCGCGTATCACCAAAACGATTATGCTAATCGGCCCGATAAGCCGCGAATCTATAGAATCTCGGTTGCGTGTGCGTGCGCCTTGTATGGATAAAAATACAAAAAGAAAAAACACACGTTTCGCTAATTGCCGGCGAAAAAGAGAGGTAGCGTCGCGAATAAATCGCGATCGCGAGCGCGCGCGCCTTTAATCGGTGAAAATATCGCGAAACAATTATGTGGCGAAAATTGCACGATTTTTCTCCTGGACGCGCGCGCCCGCGAATTAAAATATTTTATTCGACGGCCGTTTGTCGCGATAAGAGATCGCCGTGAGCTTTCTCTCCGAACACGATTTTCCACTCGGGCAGTTTTTATAAAAAGGAGTCGATCGAGAGAACGAGAAAGAAGCCAGGGGATTATCCTCTCGTATATAGGCGGTTAATTAAAAGCTATACACTGTAATAACTGGCGCATACAGTGTTCCAAAGTATAGAGGACAGAAAAACCTGTTAAGAACCTCCTTATTAATGGCGTTGCGTATAACGCTTGCCATATGAGAAATGAAACACCGATCGCATATAATGCCGGTCTAAACCGCGAACTACCGCGATTCCGCGATAACTTGACGTGTTAATATATGAGGATATAATGTAGTTAGGGAAATTTTAGCTTTTTATATGTACGATCCGGTAGTTTCAGTGTGAAAATATTGGACCATTAAAATGCGCGGTTCTTATTTTGATAACAAAAATTGCTGTAGAGGATGTTTATGATTTTGCCGAGTAAAAAAATTTTTTTTTTCCTAATCTTAACGACGAGATGTAAATAAATAATACTTTTTAATATTATTATATATAGGAGAAGAAAAGTGGCCGTCATTATGCTTCCGGGTAATTACCATCAGCTCTTAAATTATTTATTTGGGCGCCAAAAATAGGTACCTCGATATTCTATGAGAAAAGTATTTCTTAATCCCGAAGTATCATAAAAGAACTATAAATAGTTAATGTAACTCTATTTTTAGCAATTCTATAATATTTTAGGAATAGCGATTAAGTACGCTTTTCGCATTAATCGTTCGTGTACACGTTTTTGGCGCCCAACGAAATAATTGATTTCACATAACCCTACATATATATCCACAACATCAGGAAACTATAATAACATATATAAAGTTAAAAATAGCCAATATCACACAGGAAGTTATATCACAATTATTATCACCGAAATGTGCCATTGGCGGTCGCTTACAGCCACACATAGCGAGCAAATAACGCTTGTTAACGAAAATGAAATGAATCATCGTTCACGAGACCGAAAATCTCCCAAACTTTTCAATACGATCTTCCTCGGCACGCACTGGGTTCACAAAAGAACACGTCCCAACCGCAAAACAAATACACGCACTCACACCATTCACACACAGGAAACGCGCGCACATATGCATCGAAAGAAGAAATAAGCGATCCACTCTCGCGCGGCGAGCTCGTAAACAGAATTAAGCAAAACAGCCGATATGCAAAATATGTATAATAAGAGCCCGCGCGCGAGCGCACGCGAGAGAGAGAGAGAGAGATTGCGCGCACCGTGAACTCGCTCGGGCGATAAACGTTCGCCGAGCAGCGCTTCCCGTTCGTGTGTATATATGTGTGTGCCTGTGTGTGTCGCTCGCGCGAGCAGCGTTTGTTATCGAAAGGAACTATTGTTGGCCTTATTGACGACGCCGCTTGTGTTATTTAAATAAGAGCGCGCGCGATGCGTGACGTATTATTACCTCTTTCGCCCCGCGCTCGCGCGGCGACTTTTTATTCCGCGACGAGCGTTACCCGGGAGGCCGAGAATTATGATGAACTGCTTTGCGTCGGTGAGAGGTTTTACAGGAATCGTCGTCATTGTTGGGCTGTAATTAATGAGGAATCAATCGCCGGTCGTTGTATTAATTAAATTTTTTGTTAACGATACACTCTTGTAGATTTGTTTTTGGGCTATTGATCATTCTTTGTTTAATTTATAAATGAATATTGTTATGACTAACAAAATGTTTTACAAAAAAAAAGAAAAAACTGTATGAAACTTAAAAAATGTGAAAATAAACGTGGAAAAAGTTGAAAACGTTGTTCGGTTGGTAACAGAAAAAATTCATGTTTAGCAAGAGAACAGTAAATACATATAAAATACACGTGAGCGTTTAAAATAAACACTAATTCATATTTATTGTTTTTAAAATTCTATTGTCGTAAGTAATTAAAAACTGATTGTTGTGTTAATCAACTGTCGTTAATCATCGCTTTATTCATTAGAGGATTTCAAACAACGGTATTATTTTACGGCAAGACTTTCGCAACGTCGGAGATGTGTGTATTGATAAAAAGGCCTATAAATTGAATACAATAGTTTTCTATGCCAACTATTAGACACATTCGTTCAAATTTCACTTCCATTGTTATCTCCTGTCATGAATATACATAAACAACGATTGAAAAGTATTAAGTTTAACAACTTCCGCGCGCGCTTTATTTTCTCTACACCACAATTCTGTATAGTTAGCTAACGCTTCGAGTTTTCTTCTTTTGTTTTCAAATCCGCTCTTTATTTTTTATGTACCTGCCTGTCTTATTGAAATTGAGTGATTCAGATGGAGTTATGTCCAGTGTATCAAATAAGATCGCCGTCGCACTTACTTATTATGTCTTACAGTTCGCGATCCGTATCTAGTTATACGAGTAGCATCAATCAAAAACGTAATTATAGTATAAAGGCTTTTGCAAATATCGCTTAAATTATAGAAACATGACCATTGAGTAAAACAAAATGGAAAACGAAAGGAGAGCAATTGAAATTTAAACATATAATTATCTTGCGTTAATGTAAACTAATTTAATCCGTCTATCATCTCACTCAATCTTACTCCCCGATTTTTCGCAAAATCGATGCAAAATGCACTACCGGTACTCCGTCTTAAAAAACACTCTACCAAACCCGAAATCCACCGCTAACCCATCAATGCCACGACCCGCTACATAACCTAAAACCTCCTCCGCCCTCGCTTCTCACTCTAATCACCTCCCACCCAACGGCGACGACACGCGACTCGCTCGCGCGGGAAACACCTTCAATTCGAAATCTCCATACGGCCGATAAGAATCTCTCGCAGCTCTTCCGCTCTTTATGTAGGTGAGCAGTACTAGTAGTAGTAGTAGTAGTAACCGCGCGGCGGCGGCCTTCGCGCGACCTTGAAGCCAGCCGCGAGTTTTCGAGAGAGAGAGAGAGAGAGATACTCGCTCGGCCGTGACCGTGAGCGGCGAATCGATCGGTTCGGCGTCGCTGGCTTTTCACACATCACGTGTATATATACGCGCCGGTCTCCTGAGATCGTGTCTTTCTGACGGTCTGTGACCGTACGTGCTGTCACTCCGCATAGTTTAATGAAGTGCAGTTTAGAAAAGTCGGTGGGATGTTGTATCTTGAGTAAATGGTTCTCGTGCAGCTGCGAGGAATGGCACGCGGTGTGCCAGTAGTTTGTTTAGCGATGAGCGAGAACCAGCTTTTCAATAGCGGACGCATTGTGTGCGTGCGTATGTGTGTGTGTGTGTGGTGTTAATTAACAAACGATGAGGAAATTACACTGCCACATTATATAAGTAATTTAGTAAGATTGCGCAATTACGCAAAGGTCCAAACTGCTTGTTGTCTCTCCAAAATTCTAACGTGTTTTTGGTGGTAGAGTTTTTCAGTTAACCTTCGGATGATTGGATAATCTAATAATGGACCGCTTTATATATACCTATTATACGCGGTATACATTTATAATGTGTCACACTTTTTTGCCGCCATTTAAGTAAAATAATTAAACAATTAAACTAATAAAGTTCGCAATTCAATGCCACTATACTTCTAACCGATTTTTCTGACGAAGATGAAAAAAAAAAATGACTAGGAAAATTTTAACCAAGCACCCGAACCGAACCAACTCGTATTTATTCTTCATCCGATATACGACTACCACACATACACACATATACACAGATAAAATCAATATAATTACAGGAGCGTTCGCGTATAAATGCGATATCGCCACGCGTAGGTGCGAACAGAAAACAGCAATTAAAAACTGGCTGCAAAAATGGCTCGCGTACAACACACAAACACACGTCCATCCGTCGCGCGCGGCAAGAGGTGTGAGTGTAAAGGATCAATCTATCTCGGTGGTACGCGTGACTTCGCGTTCACGTGTGCATCTTGTGCACCTATATAACACACGATCTCTCTCTCTCTCTCTCTCTCTCTATCTCTCTCGCACTCACACACACGTGCGAAATGATAATCGGCCTGCCGAGATGCTCATTCATTTTGCATTAGATTCAAAGCGCGCCTTCGTGTTCTCTGTCTCGTTCTCGCGCGCTATAGAAGCTAGCTTTGCATTGAACGGCGCGGGGGAATGAGATGCGAGTGGCCCAGTTATTGACGCCTCGATTTCAGCCAGATTGAATTCAAAGAAATGATCTGCGTCTGTGTAATGTGTGTGTACATGTGAGTTGCGAGAGAGTGAGCTGTCGCTGAGTAGAGATTTATGATTCTTTATCGTGGAAATTCGTAAGCGTTTTAGAGTCACTCTGAGGCACGAGAGCGCATCGATATTTTTAAGAGCGCGGTTTGGTAACTTTGCTATATTTTTTTTTTCTTTTATGATAATGAAGGTTGTCATATTAGTCATTTGAGGCAGGAACTTGGAGAGGATTGGAGATTGATCTCGATTTTCATCGCGAGGTAAAATGTTCTTCATGAATCACAGGCTTGAAAAAAGCAATAATAAAACCAAACATGATCCGGTGTTGCAATTGCTCCATTACATCTGGACTTTGAGATATCTAAAGTATATGAATTTTGAGATCTTTAAAAAAATTTAGTCTTCAAAATAATGTATAAGACTACTTGTTTGAATTTGGATCCATTCTTTTATGATTTTTTTTTCTCCTGAATCTGTGTGGTTTTAGGGAGCTGACAAAGCTCTCCAAATCAAATTCATTATTTATGTAGATCGATGTTTACACATTTAGATCTTGGAGATAAAAAATTGTAGGATGATTCAAAGTGGATCTTGAAGGAAACGAATAATGCTACATTGTTTTGTATAAAACAAAATTGATAAAAACTTATCTAAAAACCTTATACTTCAGATATGTCAAAGCCCAGACACGAATCACGTTTAATAGGGCACCAAATATACGAAGATATGATGATCTTGTCCCTGGCACATATCGCCTTTTACTTTTTGTGGCCCTACGTAACGACTATAAAACATTGCATAAACATGCACGAGCGAATCTACTAGCAATCGAATACAAAAAGGAATTGAAACATGCTGCAGATTCGCCCATTAAATCTCGTCAATCTAACCTAATGTGATACTAAACCATTATAATTTTTAACAAACATTCTTATTTTGTGTTCTTCTCAAGAACCACAACATACCCACTCGCTTACCCTTCTACTCGTGCCCGAACCTCGCTTCTCTCGAATCTTTCGTGTTTCTCCCTACCACCCCGCGCCGGCGCAGTTAATTTCCCAATTAAAACATTCGCGCTCGCACTCGCGGCCCGCGGGGCTACAAGCGTGTATCCTCATTCATTAGCTTAATCAAATCTGATGCGCCGGCTCGCGCTCGCGAGAGATTCACTGTGTAATCCGTACGATTAAGCGCGTGTGTGTGCGCGTAACTGCGTCGCTAATAAACAGCGCGCAGACACGAATGCGCTCGCGCGTTTCTTCTCTCTTTTTTTACATGTATAAGGGAGTTGGATAAAAGGCGCGAGAAGAAGGTAAAAATGCGAGAATGGTTGTGGTGGTAAAAATGCTTGGGTTCGGTGTTTAGATTTTGATGTGATTATATTCCACGGATTTTTTTGGTCAGTGAAGTATTTGAATCTTTACAGTTGACATTTTTATAAAAAAAATAGGGTAGTTTAAGTAAAAAAAACAGTGCTTTAAATTTTGTGCTTTTTGAAATTAGTTATGTATTTTAAATGCATGCTCCTAGTTTTTTTTCAAGTGCCAAAAGTAATACGAATCAACATTTATGATTTTTGCGTCAACCATATTTCATGGCCAGTATTTAATTTGCATGTACGTCGTCAAATCTGTGGCTCTGAAATTCAAATCCAATTGCCGTCAGCAATCCGAAATTCGTTAAAAATTCCGATGAGTATTCAATTTAAGACTTTATCGTCTATTAGAAACCGCTTCTAACTGCGTTTACGAGACTGCTTTCTCAAAGAGACAAAGAATACAAGTTTTACCTATTTTTATTATCATTTTTCTATCTTTTCTCTATCTTGGACATTCATATATTTTTAAAATTTTTTTTTTTTTTTTTAATACGCCGTGTTGATTTTAAGAAGTTTAAAACTTATTTTCCAATTTAAGGACTTTGAAAACTCAGTTTTTGTCGCAATAGCTCGAAAAAAAGGGTTAGTAAGAAATGCATGAGTGCATTGGCAAGCGCGAGTTTGCATGTCAAGTATCATGATCGCTTAGATAATTTCGTTATCATAAGAAAACAAAAATTCCTTGTCCATTTTAAAATTTTATCTAACAAAATGACATTTTTTCTGTTGCAGGTGAGTTTCAAACTGGTTCCTAACGTTAGCTTCTTCATTACGTAAGTTGAAGAATTCAATAATTTTTATTGGATTTAATTCGATCGTTTATATATATTCTCCGAGACTTTATAGAAAATGTCTACCTTTATAGCAAATTTAAAAGCTTCCGAGACAAAATTTTCGTTATTAAATTAACGTCTCTCTAACGAAGATACGTTCCGGTTCATCGAATTGCATAAACAACAAAAATAACACTCAATAATTTCAGTATTTTCACAAAATCTTTCACACATTTCTTTCGCGCTCTGTGCGAAAACCCGAAATACCTTTTTAACGCGAAAAAAATCCAATTAACAAGTTTATTTCGTTACATACCAGCCAAAAACCTCGAACATCGAATATTCCGCGAAAAATTTCAATAAATGTAATAATAACCCGGCGGAATAACATGCAGGCAGGAGGGTGAGGGGAGCGGTTGGGCGCCAATTCGATGCATACGAGTTACAAACTCGTTCGGAAGTAGGTTTTTGCGCCCATCTCTCTCCCATCTATTTTTTGATTAACACAATATTATTTTCGTTATTATTCTGGCGGATGTGTAAGCCGTACACATCCGCTGCGGATTAGTTTTTGTAAAAGCCCCGGGGAGTCTTTGAAATGACTTCATTTGCATGTGCGCTGTGTGGCGCCCTGTCCTGTCCACTTGTAACTCGAGCCTTGTGTGTCTGAAAAACACATATGCATGCCTATATATATTGCGCGTGTGTCAATCTTCCGGCGCGAGTCCAGTTCTGGACTCTCTCTCTCTCTCTCTCTCTCTCTCTCTCTCGGTTCCTAATGTTTATTTATCCGACGATTTTTCCGAGATTTTATGGTTTGGCGGTTTAGAAAACGTTTTATGGGTAATAACTTCTTGTGGTATAGAAGATCGATAAACCTCCATTCTACACTTTTATACTAATATTTTTAATATCTCGAGCATGCTTATAGATGTTCAAGTATAAACATTTAATCTAAAATAATAATTAACTATACATACTTCCATCATAAAAGATATTCGAAAGCTAGTGTATCGCGGTTAGATTAGAACAAAAAAAGAACATCTCAAACCACAGGCTAAAAATCCTGTAATTTTAACAGTCATAACGGTATCTAACGCATCCATTGCGCCGGCAGGTCGGCTATCAATTCCGTATTACGCTCATTACCAATTTTTAATGAATTATAATTGATTCCCTATCGGCTCTCGTGGCTACCGATAAACTCTCTCTCTCTTTCTTTTTATTGTTCGTGTTAAGATAACGCTTTTGCTAAATTACTGTTCGAGCACCGCGGTAGATAGCAGACGCGTTACGCGAATTAAGAGCTCGCTACTCGACGTGTTTATCGTGCTGGAGCTATGTTGGGGAGCCACGAAAAGACGCGCGAGACGACGAGCAAAAAACAGACTGCGAACCCTCTCGCGAATTTCAGCGTCTCGCGGTTCTCGGTCCGCGCCTCAAGGCCATCAAATGCACAAAGCGACTTGGAGTAGTGCATGAAATTCCATGGTTTGTCGTTGTTGAATCCGTAGGTTTCCATTTGTATTTATTATGCTTAACTTTGAGGTTTTTTTTTCACTGCTTGTCTTGTTGAGTAGTATTTTCCTTACACTTATTAATTAAATCTTATGGTAGTTATACAAAAATTAAATATAATTTTATTGCAGTTTTAGAAACCAGGCGAAACTAGGCTAATAATTATCTTATCTTAACATTATAATAAGCTGCTTCCAATTTTCTGGCTACTTACACTATTATTTTATGGAGAAATTTTTGAGACGATTTTTCAGAAAATTTTTGGGACAATTTTTGGGACAATTTTGGGACAACCTTAAGACAACAAAATAAAAACTACTTATAATTTTGATTGATTTTATATTTATTTAAAAAAATATATCTGGCAAACTGGAAAACATAACAAATATAAATTTAACTGAGCGTCTGAGGTATAGCAGCTAATAGTTATTATAGAATTAATGATATTCAAGAAGTTCCGTCAGTAACGGTTATATGTTAATTCCACTCTTGAATAATCATAGTTCATATCATTTCCCATCTTTCGCTCGGTATATCATAGAAAAATTGTTATTCCTTAACTTTATATAACATCCAATTACTTCAAATACACTTCGCACATCGTAACGTTATTATACCGCGGTACAAACAACTCGCGATTCTCCTTAAAGAATCTCGCCCATGCCACAAACACTGTCAATTAATCATCGATCGATCAATCAATCAATTAATCAATCGCCTCTCCATTCATCATGCACTCGTGTCTTCTGTTTTCTCCACTCGCTCAACCTCTTCTTCTTGTTTGCCTTTCTCTCTCTCTCACTCTCCTCCTCTGTCTTTCTCCCGTGAGCTTTGATCCTCCTTTTATTTCTACTGCATCCTTCTCTCTCTCTCTCTCTCTCTCTCTCTCTCTCTCTCTCTCTCTCTCTCTCTCTCTCTCTCTCTCTCTCTTTTCTTCATTGGTAGCGAGAACCGGTTCGACGTGTTTACGTCCGCGGTGATTCTCCCCTACCGCGACACGTGCACTTTGATGCACTCGGGAATATAACGCGCCAAGATGATGTTTTTCCCATTACCCAGCGCCGGAGAACATTTAAGTTTAGTTATTTTAGAATCAATTTTCGTCGAGGTGGAAATAGAGGCATTGAAAACGTTTATGGAGTTCGCGAGGTAGTTGTTTTCATGTAATGGAATTATTTGTTTCGAATTATATCAATAGCCTCAGGAATTCTTCAAAGAATTATTTACTTTTTATTCTGTTTGCGGCGAATGAAAATCTCAGAGTTGACGTTTCCTTTGAGAAACTTTATAAGCGGAAAAATATGCTGACAATATGGATGTCAAAATAATTGCTCGAGACACGACTATATTATTGATCATAATCCGTTCTTCCCGATTATGAACATTACCTAAACGAGAAAACATTCATCAAATCCTTCCTTATACTAACTAATTTTTTCATGCCATTTTTTTCTTCCATCATAATTGATACTATACAAGGAAAGCAATCATATTCAGCGCTAATTGCACGAGACAAAGAAACGCGCAACAATGCCGGCACATTACATTATAATACACACTCGCGGCTCCTTCGATAAAGTTCTCATTACACATCTCGAAAAAAGCAAAACACACACATACACACAATCCTACAATATTCCGTCCAATGCCACTTTTTCGCCCGCCGCACGATCGATATGTAACCGCTCGGCGGTTATTATGGTTTTTATCCGGCCGGCATTTTCCGCGAATCCGTAACGGGGCGCTAAATTCGCGACGCGCGGCTGTAATTGATCAGGAGCGACCGTAGCGCTGCACACTACACCCGTATATACATGCCTTTTCTCTCTCTCACTCTGCGGCGAGCGGATTGAACTGAGTCATGCAATTACCTGAAAGAAGGATTTCCTGTTTAGGTCACGGGAGCAGAGCGAGCGAGCTCGCGCGAGCGGTGTGTGATGTAGTGGGTGTACACGCGCGTTTTCTCGTAACAATGCGCCGCCGCAGTGGTCTTGAATTTGCGGTCGTTTCGCGCTCCAGCGGATTTTCTGTTTTTTTCCCCCTTTGCCGCTTCTTTTCCTTCTTTATTTACACCGATATTATCGCGAGTGTGTGCTGTACACACGTAGCGACGTCACGTGTGTTTTTTCGAATATATCGATGACTGTGCGCGTTTTGGCCTCTTAAAAGCCATGAAATCGTTCTCATAACTCTCGCGCAGGCTCGCTGTTGCGTAATGCATGAATACCCAAGCACAATCTTCTCTTATCTGCGTAATTTGGCCGGGCGAGCGCGTTGAAATTCTCATGAACTCTCATCGCGCGGGGCCGAAATTAATTTCCTTTACTCGCCAGTAAAAACTGGCTGTTCGCCGTCAAATTGCTTCATCCATATTGATTCAATTCCGCACCTCCAATTGTTTTCAATCTATTTAGCCTTGAGCGAGCGAGCGAGCTAGCGCGAGATCATCCTTCATGCAAAAATCATGACCCACCACAGCGCTCACGTGAACCAATAAAGCAATCGACTTCTCGAAAATTAGAACCTCTCTTTCTCCCTCACCGCGTTGTGTATATATAACCGCATTATCCACTTATCGATCTGAATGGCGCACACCACCTTCTTTTCGAAACATCTATACATATATATATATGTACGACACGCGCATATACACAAACGTTCGTAATAGCCTTCCTCTAGCCGAAGACGAAATGGCTTTTCGATTACGGTGCGCTCGCTCGATACGCGGGAGCAGCCGTAGAGTCAATATGGACGGCATTCTCTCGAAGGGTACGATTATTTGCTCAGCATAATAAGGGGACTCACCTCCTGGAATCGGCTGATATACACGTTAGGGGTGGCTCTCTCTCTCTCTCCTCGGACCGATCTTCTGTGGCGCCCAACCTCTAAGACGCTGTAAATCATTGTTAAGGGAAGCAACGATCCCCGCATATATTAGAGGAGGAGAGCATCCTTAATGCGAGCGTACGTGCGTGTAACCTCTGATGGTTCCTGCCTCTGTGAGATTGGCGCCCACGATAGGGCGCCAACCCTTTGCTTGAGAAACGGCGCGTAACGGGTGGGGGAGAGAGAGAAGGACTCTCGTCTTTATTTCCGGATTCGGCAGGAAGTCAGCCGAGAGCTGAGCGATGCGATGCACGACGAGGACGCGATGTGTCGTGATGTAGTGGTTATAGGTGTGTGTGTCGCGTTTCTGGCGGATCGTTGGGATTCGAGGTGTTTGAGATGGTGTACTGCAAAGCTGTGGATAACTATAGTAAATTCGATAATCGTAGTAAATAGACCCTTGGGTGATTAAAAAATTAAATACCTCAATAATACGAAAGAATATTTTAAATTCGAGTAAAGTTTCGTGGTTACGCTTTACTCCGAGAATCGTCCATTTGATAACAAACTAGACTCATAATGAATTCAAAATGTTAAACGAGAAGTTCGCCGCTCTTTCTCTTTCTCGACTTACGCATTTTAAAAGAGACTCCTCGAATTTCGCGCTGCCGGCCATCCTCGCCAGTAATTTCCATCCTCTCCACTCAACCTTTCCCCCCCCCCCCCCCCCCCCCCACCCACACCACTGAACGTCTCGGAAGAAACGAGAGACGACGAGGAGACTGTACGTATAACCGCGCCGCGCGAGCGCGAAAGGGTTAGAACGGGAGCGTGTAACTCTCCCCGTTATCTCGGGCGCGTTTCCGACTACGACCCCTCCCCTCCGGGGCAAGCAAGAAACCCAGAGTGAGGGAGAGAAGGACAGAGCGAGAGAGTTAAAAGAGGTTCGCGCGGCATTTTCATGATTTTCCCAGGGGCTAATTGTTATGCATGGCGACGCGCATCCCCGCCGGTAGTTTAGCCTTTAAACTCTGTCTCTTTTTTGCTCTTTCACTTACTCTCGCCCCCTTTCACTTACACTCACACCTTCGCTCTCTCTCACTCTCTCGCACTCGGCCGGCACGTTCTTTTTATTCTCCTCGAGAGGAGAGAGGCGAGGACGATAAGGAGACGCGAGCTAGCGCACGTGCGCTCGGGATATCAGCGTTTATACTGCTGTATACTTTCCCGAGGCGCGGGTTTCTCACGTCCGAGGGAGGAGAGAGAGGGAGAGGGCCTCAATGACGCTTTACGGTTACGTTTCGCGAGAGGTGTATAATTCATAAGCGGGATAAGACGACGGGCATTCCCGGCACGGAGAGCAAAATCGTTGCTGAATTTTGGAGAGAGAGAAAGAGAGAGAGTTTGCGATGATGTCGCGCGTGGGGAATTTATAATTCAAGGGTGGTGGTGGTGGTGGTGTAGCACTCGAGGAGACGGGTTGTGATGTTTTTAGGGAAACTATATGGAAATTTTAAACTGTTGTGTGCTTGGTATTTTAAACGTAGAGATAGTCGTAATGGCTGAAAATTGCTTCGTGAGGAATATTTCTCTTTGTTTTAAAAAGTTATGCGGCTTGGAAGTGAAGATTGACTGTTTATGATGTAATTGGCTGGCCGTAAAACTAAGAAGGTTCAATAATGCGCGAATTAGAATACAGTTAGTAAACTCTAGCATGTGTAGAAATTCTTCAAATACTAAATGATGTTATAATTATAGCTTAACACGATCAATGACTCTTCCATCTACTCTGCTAATTTCAAATATTATTTTCCATCGGTTTAAAAACTTGCAGAAAAGCCCACAAACTACATCCAAATCGTTAACAAGCAATTTTTCTATCGACAATCTCTAACCACCAAACATTCAATCCCAACCCTCTCTCTTCTTCGATCCCCGAGAAAACCACCGAACAGCCCAGTGAAAAACCGTCGTCCGCAAGCTTGCACATCACGCGTCTCTGGCTCTCGGTATGCAAAGCGTGGGGGTTACTGGCTCGACTTGTGTGTAACGAGGGTCTCTCTGTCTCCCGAGGAGTATCGCGAGAATACGGTCCTTCGTCCCGTCGCGCCGGCATCAGTCATCCGGACACGACGACGATGCCGTTGCGTTTACTTTTCGCGGCGTGGTGCAGATAAGGAGTGGAGAGATGGGCAATGGTGGTGGTGGTTTATTTTTGGGTGAAAATGATAGTTGAGCGGGTGGGTAGAATATGCCACTCTTGAAATTTTTTAATCAATTTAATGATTCTGCATAGAATTCTTAACTCGAAATAGTGACTGCATTAAATTTCTCGCTTACTCGAGTTAAAATTTTCAAAATTTTATTTTAAAGCTGACATTCAATTTTCCACATTTCACTGCACACTTCAAAGCGAGGATATAAACTAGGTTAATTTCATACCTTTTATCTATAATTACACACACGTATACTTCTATCACGTGTCACATTGAGTCACTATTTTATGTAAAAATTAAAATTTTTTCCACCTGACCCGCTCTCGAACGTTCTTTTAATAAACGACGTTTAAAACATTCTAAAACCCTAAATAAATTGTCAAAAATGTCCACTTTTCAAGATTTGCCGTATAATTATTGAAAACCAACCGTTTATTTTCGCCTTATCCCGTGCTAATTCATTTACCAGCGGTGCAAGAAACGATTTCTCAAACCTCATTTCGCCGCGTCTCTATTTATTCGCTTATTTATTATTAGCCGAGAGTTTACACGCGGGGGGGCCGGCAGCAATTCGATTAAAGCCCGTCAATAACTGATCAATTATTATTAATCAATGTCCGTTGACACCGCTCAATTATACATCGCGGGAATACTTGTACACCGCGCGCGCTCGCGATCGGCAAATTTTATCTATCAGATTTGTTTCGTACAGGTGATCGGGGCGCCGTAAATATTTCAGCTATATATCGCGTTCAAACGATATATAGACGCGTCCAAAATAATACCGCGATTTCGTTCATCGTACTTTTGTAATTCTCATTCGACAGCTCTCCGCGCCTGTGTAAATTAATAAATTCTTATCCCGTTTAATCAACCCGTTCGGAAAATTGAGAAAAATCGCAGACGTCTTCCCGTCCCTAAAGGATATTAATCGCGCATTAGTAATACAAAGAATGATGAAACTCTCTGGACGCGCGCGAGCGGGATAATTTTTCAAGCCGGCGTGCCGCGCCGGAAAAATCTAATTACGCCTCTTGTCACTCTGTATAATAAATTTCGATGGGAAACGAGGAAGCGTCTGCGACGACGCCTCTCTCTCTCTCTCTCGTCTTCGTCGTCGGCGGTGCGCTCGCCCTCAGGAGATGAAGGCGTAAGTAGGTAAGAAAGTTATTTCCTGTCTCCGGACACGACCCCCCGCGCTCAACCCTTCTGCTTTCTCGCGCGCGCGCTCGCTCGTCG